>OX336900.1:845000-1012500 GCA_946959425.1 Argyrosomus regius
ACAGACAGACAGGCAGGCAGACAGGCAGGCAGGCAGACAGACAGACAGACAGGCAGACAGACAGGCAGACAGGCAGACAGACAGACAGACAGACAGACAGGCAGACAGACAGGCAGACAGACAGACAGACAGGCAGACAGACAGGCAGACAGGCAGACAGACAGACAGACAGACAGACAGACAGACAGACAGGCAGACAGACAGACGGGCAGACGGACAGACGGACAGGCAGACAGACAGACGGACAGACAGACAGATAGGCAGGCAGACAGACAGACAGACAGTCACTTCCTGTTCTTCATGTAGTCACAGCTGATAAATGTAAATAATGTTTGGATCATGTTCAAAATGTGTACTTCATTTTTAGTGAAAGATATGTTTTATTACGAGGTGGCTGACGTGGACGTGGACAGTCTTAGGGTTAGGGTTAGTCCACAGTCTTACTAAACCCACGATGAAGACGAGCTAAAAACAGCTGATATTAAAAACTACAAACTATGATGATGATGTCAGAACTCGGCTGTCATTCAGAAAGCCAGCTGACTGACCTTCACCTCATCAGCCATGGTGGACCGTCAGAACCGGGTCGCTGCAGTCCAGTCTACCTGTCAGCAGTGTGATCAGTGAGTGTTTGTGTGCAGAGCTGAAGGTTCAGACTGAGCTGGACTCATGGCACCCTCTGCTGGAGATAAACTGAACGACAACACTCAGACTGACACGTGAGCCTGGACTTCCTGTTTCGTCACATGACAAAACAAACCAAAGTTCACTTTCAGTAATATGATGTGACGACGTGTGCGTGTCGTTTTATGTTCATTCTGATGTCGTTCAGCGTGTCAGAGACCTGAACGCTCAGAGGTCGCATCCTCGCCACGAGTCCACAGCATGTTTGCTATTTAAATCACAACGCCGTGAACGCCGTGAACGCAGCCTCATCCTGTCATTTACATCTTTATGAACGAGGCAGGAAGTTACTGAAGCTAAAACTTTTCAAAATAAAACGTAATCAAACTGTTCAGCAGGCGGAGTCTGTCAGAGAGGTCGACGATAAAAACTCAAAAACAGACAGATGACAAGAGGAGGAGGTGGAGGAGGAGGAGGAGGAGGAGGAGGAGATCAAAAGAGGAGATCAGAGGAAGAGATCAAAGGAGGAGATCAGAGGAGGAGATCAAAGGAGGATGATGAGGAGGAGGAGATCAGAGGAGGAGGAAGAGGAGGAGATCAAAGGAGGAGGAAGAGGAGGAGATCAGAGGAGGGGGAGGAAGAGGAAGAGGAGGCGATCAAAGGAGGAGGAGGAGAGGAGGAGGAGATCAGAGGAGGAGATCAGGGGAGGAGGAGGAGATCAGAGGAGGAGGAGGAGATCAGAGGAGGAGGAGGAGGAGGAGGAGGAGGAGGAGGAGGAGGAGATCAAAGGAGGAGAAGGAAGAGGAGGAGATCAAATGAGGATGAGGAGGAGATCAGAGGAGGAGGAGGAGATCAGAGGAGGAGATCAAAGGAGGAGAAGGAAGAGGAAGAGCTCAAAGGAGGAGGAGGAGGAGATCAAAGGAGGAAGAGGAGGAGATCAAAGGAGGAGGAGGAGGAGATCAGAGGAGGGGGAGGAAGAGGAAGAGGAGGAGATCAAAGGAGGAGGAGGAGAGGAGGAGGAGATCAGAGGAGGGGGAGGAGGAGGAGGAGGAGGAGAGGAGGAGGAGATCAAAGGAGGAGGAGGAGAGGAGGAGGAGATCAGAGGAGGAGAAGGAGGAGGAGGAGATCAAAGGAGGAGGAGGAAGAGGAAGAGATCAAAGGAGGAGGAGGAGGAGATCAGAGGAGGAGGAGGAGGAAGAGGAAGAGATCAAAGGAGGAGGAGGAGGAGATCATAGGAGGAGGAGGAGGAGATCAGAGTGGCCCGATGCATTCTGGTAGTTGTAGGACTTTGAGCTCTGCTCATGTAGAAACTGTTTTAGCGCCCCCTGGTGGGAGCAAAGACGAAGACATCGTCCTGTTTCAGACATGTTTGTAATGTTTGTGATGCTGAAACATGTCCTGTCCTGAAAGGAATGATTATTCTGGACGCTTCATGTTCACACTTTGTAAAACCAAAGAAGTTAAACTGAACACTAAAGATGAAGAGTCAGCGAAGACGAGGAGACGACTGTAATCTGTTCAACAGGAAGCTCATTATCATTCTCCACAAGGGTGGAGCTAAAGGACAGGAAGCAGAGCCTCTGCAGTGTAAACAACAGCCGCAGTCAGTGTGTGGATCATAAACATTCAGACATGACAGCACGTCCACACTGACCCTGAGTCTGTCTGTCCACACTGACCCTGAGTCTGTCTGTCCACACTGACCCTGAGTCTGTCTGTCCACACTGACCCTGAGTCTGTCTGTCCACACTGACCCTGAGTCTGTCTGTCCACACTGACCCTGAGTCTGTCTGTCCACACTGACCCTGAGTCTGTCCACACTGACCCTGAGTCTGTCTGTCCACACTGACCCTGAGTCTGTCTGTCCACACTGACCCTGAGTCTGTCCACACTGACCCTGAGTCTGTCTGTCACACTGACCCTGAGTCTGTCTGTCCACACTGACCCTGAGTCTGTCCACACTGACCCTGAGTCTGTCTGTCCACACTGACCCTGAGTCTGTCTGTCCACACTGACCCTGAGTCTGTCCACACTGACCCTGAGTCTGTCTGTCCACACTGACCCTGAGTCTGTCCACACTGACCCTGAGTCTGTCCACACTGACCCTGAGTCTGTCTGTCACACTGACCCTGAGTCTGTCTGTCCACACTGACCCTGAGTCTGTCCACACTGACCCTGAGTCTGTCCACACTGACCCTGAGTCTGTCTGTCCACACTGACCCTGAGTCTGTCCACACTGACCCTGAGTCTGTCTGTCCACACTGACCCTGAGTCTGTCACACTGACCCTGAGTCTGTCCACACTGACCCTGAGTCTGTCTGTCCACACTGACCCTGAGTCTGTCTGTCCACACTGACCCTGAGTCTGTCCACACTGACCCTGAGTCTGTCTGTCCACACTGACCCTGAGTCTGTCTGTCCACACTGACCCTGAGTCTGTCTGTCACACTGACCCTGAGTCTGTCCACACTGACCCTGAGTCTGTCTGTCCACACTGACCCTGAGTCTGTCCACACTGACCCTGAGTCTGTCCACACTGACCCTGAGTCTGTCTGTCCACACTGACCCTGAGTCTGTCTGTCCACACTGACCCTGAGTCTGTCTGTCACACTGACCCTGAGTCTGTCCACACTGACCCTGAGTCTGTCTGTCACACTGACCCTGAGTCTGTCCACACTGACCCTGAGTCTGTCCACACTGACCCTGAGTCTGTCTGTCCACACTGACCCTGAGTCTGTCTGTCACACTGACCCTGAGTCTGTCCACACTGACCCTGAGTCTGTCTGTCCACACTGACCCTGAGTCTGTCCACACTGACCCTGAGTCTGTCTGTCACACTGACCCTGAGTCTGTCTGTCCACACTGACCCTGAGTCTGTCCACACTGACCCTGAGTCTGTCTGTCACACTGACCCTGAGTCTGTCTGTCCACACTGACCCTGAGTCTGTCTGTCCACACTGACCCTGAGTCTGTCTGTCACACTGACCCTGAGTCTGTCTGTCCACACTGACCCTGAGTCTGTCTGTCACACTGACCCTGAGTCTGTCTGTCCACACTGACCCTGAGTCTGTCTGTCACACTGACCCTGAGTCTGTCCACACTGACCCTGAGTCTGTCTGTCCACACTGACCCTGAGTCTGTCCACACTGACCCTGAGTCTGTCTGTCACACTGACCCTGAGTCTGTCCACACTGACCCTGAGTCTGTCTGTCCACACTGACCCTGAGTCTGTCTGTCACACTGACCCTGAGTCTGTCTGTCCACACTGACCCTGAGTCTGTCTGTCACACTGACCCTGAGTCTGTCTGTCCACACTGACCCTGAGTCTGTCCACACTGACCCTGAGTCTGTCTGTCCACACTGACCCTGAGTCTGTCTGTCACACTGACCCTGAGTCTGTCTGTCACACTGACCCTGAGTCTGTCTGTCACACTGACCCTGAGTCTGTCTGTCCACACTGACCCTGAGTCTGTCCACACTGACCCTGAGTCTGTCTGTCCACACTGACCCTGAGTCTGTCTGTCCACACTGACCCTGAGTCTGTCCACACTGACCCTGAGTCTGTCTGTCCACACTGACCCTGAGTCTGTCCACACTGACCCTGAGTCTGTCCACACTGACCCTGAGTCTGTCCACACTGACCCTGAGTCTGTCCACACTGACCCTGAGTCTGTCCACACTGACCCTGAGTCTGTCTGTCCACACTGACCCTGAGTCTGTCCACACTGACCCTGAGTCTGTCTGTCCACACTGACCCTGAGTCTGTCCACACTGACCCTGAGTCTGTCTGTCCACACTGACCCTGAGTCTGTCCACACTGACCCTGAGTCTGTCCACACTGACCCTGAGTCTGTCCACACTGACCCTGAGTCTGTCTGTCCACACTGACCCTGAGTCTGTCTGTCCACACTGACCCTGAGTCTGTCCACACTGACCCTGAGTCTGTCTGTCCACACTGACCCTGAGTCTGTCCACACTGACCCTGAGTCTGTCCACACTGACCCTGAGTCTGTCTGTCCACACTGACCTACAACTATGAAAATAACTACAATCATAATTACAATGTAACTACACTGACTGTTTCTCTGTTGACTGATACTTTCTGTGAATTTATTTGAATTACTGATACTTTACTTCAGGTTTACAGTCAGTGTTACTCTGAGGTGTTGATTCAGCGTCGCCGTCTCGTGTGTGTGTTTTCAGGTGTGTGTGTTTTCAGGTGAGTGTGTCACAGTGCTGGAGACTCGTCGTACCTGCAGAGTTCCAGTGGAGTCCTCCGGGACTGGCTGCGAGCCGCCGTCGTTTCCTGATGCTGACCCCGCTCTGGGAGGCGGAGTCTCCGGCTGACGTCGCCGGGCTCAGCACTGCGGCGGCTGGCGTGGAGGAGAGGATGGGGAGGAGGGACGTGGCCAGAAACGGCATCTCCTTCACCAGCGCGGGGGTGAGGAAGGTGCATTCTCTCTCCGATGACCTGCAGGGATAGAAGATCAGAAAGGTCACTGACCACCTCCACCTCAGCCTCCTGTTGGCACGTTAACCAATTCACCAGTTTGGTGACCATGCCAACAGCTTTGGTGAGGTTTAAACCCACATCCCATTCATCGACTTCAGCTCGACCTTCACATCCCAACACAGCTCATCGAGAACACGATCAGTATGCACCTCAGACCTCTGAAGGTGTGCTGTGGTATCTGAGACGTTAGCAGCAGATCCTTGAAGTCCTGGTAGTTTGGAGGTGGACCTCCATGGATCGGAGTCGGTCCTTGAAAGAGTTTCATCAAAGGGTGGAGATGGTCTGTGACAATGTTTGGGTTGAGGTCGAGGTTTCCCAGCAGAACATCAACCAAAGCTCTGATCTGATCTCTTTGAATGCTTTTAAATCCACATTGAAAGAGCAAGAGAATGAATCATCCAGATGTTGTTGTTTTAGCTGATGTTGTTGTTGTTGATTTCATGACTTGTATTGTACTTTAAGCATTTTCATTTTTAGACCATTATGTGTTGTAATATTATCTGTGTGTCTTGTATCTGTTTGGTTTGACTTGTTCTTTGTTTGTGCTGCTGTTCTGTCTTGGCCAGGACTCCCTTGAAAAAGAGATTTTTAATCTCAATGGGACCTTTCCTGGTTAAATAAAGGTTTAATAAAAAAAAGCATCACACTGCCTCCTTTGACTCGCCTTCTTCTTCCCATAATGCATCCTGGTGCCACGTGTTCACCAGGTAAGCGACGCACACGCACCTGGCCCTCCATGTGATGTCGTGATTCGTCAGACCAGATCACCATCATCTATCAGAGGTCATGGTGTTACGGCTGATCAGAGGAAACATCGGTGCATCCGTTCTCTCCGTCTGCTGATGAAGACCATGTGAAAGGATCAAAAGCTCAGAGACTCAGCAAAGAGACTTTCAGTTCAGAGGCCAATCTAAACTGTCGTAGAGATCACGGTACTTCATGTCTTCAAGAAGGTTCAGTCTGAGGCAACTTGTTTGTAGATCCGTTCACAAACGAGCAATGAGCCCAGTTGCCCCCAGACTTAACCCTTCTTGAAGAAAGACGACCTGGATGACTGACTCAAACTTCACAGCAAGATTGACTAACGGATCCACGCTACGTGAACCAACCAGTCGAGTGTTTTAGTCACCAAATGGCTACACTGATTGGACGATTTACTTCACAGGGCTCTTCTTGTTAACAAGTTTTAATCACCTTTAATCGATATCGTGTTTTAACGGTGCAAATGGAAGAATTCCACCACGACTTTCTGTTTTTATCTTCTGACACTGGGAATTAAGTGTACAGTAAATGCTTCTGTCCATACTGCGTCCTCTCAGTCTACAGACAGAGTGAACGTATGCAGTGTTATCCTCATACCTGGCCTCTGAGACGACGTAGCTGCGGCTCCGCCATGATCCTCTAACTCGATGGCTTCCCTTGTTTTTCCTCCGCAACACAAAGTCCAACAGCTCAGTCCAACTCAACATCTATGATGGACACGCTTAAACCTTCACATCACAACGCACGTTAACTCGACGGCTGAGTGTTTGAAATGTTTGATCCGAGCAGGAAACACAGCAGTGAAGTGGAGGTCCACAGCTGAAGGAAAAGGTTCGACGCTCAATAGGGGTGTTACCTTACCTCAATGAGTGTGTGTGTGTGTGTGTGTGTGTGGAAGGAATCAGCAGTCAAGTGCTTCAGTTATCAGAGTTTATCAGTCCGGAGGCCTTTGTGTCAAATGAAAGGAGACCCTCAGCT
This sequence comes from Argyrosomus regius, assembly GCA_946959425.1. Classification (NCBI taxonomy): domain Eukaryota; kingdom Metazoa; phylum Chordata; class Actinopteri; family Sciaenidae; genus Argyrosomus; species Argyrosomus regius. Next base: position 851,877 of record OX336900.1, read on the forward strand.
GGACATGGAGGGGGAGACTAATGTTGCAGGACATCCAATATGTGTTCAACATTACAGCAGAACAGCAGCAGGAGCCTGCAGGCGGTCTGAACACTGTCGTCATCGAGCCTCAGAGACGTCATGTTCGAGAGACTAATGAACTACAGACAACTACAGACCTGTTACAGTGTCAACGTCCTGATTCAGGCTGCTGTTTGAGCTCAATGATGTGACGTCAGGGAGGAGGAGGCTGATGAAGTTCCAAAGTTTGGCTTCGATTACGTTGGATTTTCTGAATGAAGTGAAGCTTCAGACTAAAGTGTTCGAGGAAGTTGGAGCTGATGGTGAAACAGTAAAACATCATGAACATGGACGATGCAGGAGCTCTGAGGAGGTCACCTTCTCCAATCCGACCTTCATGCTCTCACTGATTTCATTTCTTGGTGTCATCAGAACGTTCTGGACTTAACACCTCTGAGTCCTCGCTGGACTTCCTGTCCTGAAGGTCACCTGGTCATGGCTGATGGAGCAGCCTCCATGAGGAGTACCGTCTTCCTCAAACCTCTCCTTTAACCTGCTGCTTATTTGGTCACACAGGAGAGTGTGTGTGGTTGTGAATGTGTTGCTGTAAAGTTCTCTGAACGTTCCCAGCTGGAGCTGGAGCCGACAGTCCGAACAGATCTGTCCACGTATGTTCTCCATAGTGAGAGGCCTCCAGCTCCAGGCCACATCATAAGTCCACTTCCTTATATTAGCAGTGTTCCCGTCAGGCTCCCTGCAGGCTCGTGGCTTATCTTTCCCTCCATTACTGCCATCACCATGGTGCCAGACAAATATTTCACAAGCTACGACCACTGAGGAACAATGACCTGACTTGACCACGACTTAAACACCATAAAAAGACCGGAGGCGTTACCTGAATGGAGTGTCGCCCTCTCCCGGCTCACTGCAGGTGGAGCGACGAGAGTTGAAGGCCGGGGAGGACGAGGAGGACGAGGAGGAGATGGGCGGGGAGGAGTGGTTGGATGCATGTGAGGAAGAGGAGTTGGAGGAGAAGGAGGAGGTCCGGGTGGAGTCCAGAGCCCTGGGCAGCAACAGCGAGGACGGCATGCACAGCCATGTCTCCAGGTCGGAGAACTTGGAGTAGCTCAGCATCTCCAGAACACTGCAGGACAGAGACGGACAGAGAGACGGAGGGATGTTTACGGACACGTAATGAATTGTTCAAACAAACTAAAACTACCATAAAACCAGCTGTGATCTGGATAGTAACGTCATGTTTGTGAAGTCTGACATTACCTCTCCTCTCCCACTCCTGGGATGTCATCTTTCTCGTCCGCGGTCTGGAAGATGCAGGAAGTCCTCGAGTCTCGCGATGACAGCAAAACACAGGAGTTATCAGAATCCACAGACATCTTCAGCCATATCTGTGAGGGAGCAGGAGAGGTCAACGGGTCAGCTGATCAGGTCAGCTGACAGGCTCAAAAACACAAAAGTACAGATGTTATGGAGCCAGTTAGTTGTCATGAGCTACTTTCCACAACAAACACTAAAAAACATCAATGTCTTACAAGTTTGACGTCAGTTTAATCAATGGTCGGGTAATTTTAACCAGCGAGAGTTTGCTGGTAACAACTCAACTATATAGGTAATTAGCTAGATGCTAACTTTAGCTTCTTGGTTGATAGTTAGCTGATGAAATTAGCTTTTAGCTAGTTAGTACCTAGCTAGTATTTTCATCTTATTTCATTGGAAGTTAGCTTGTTAACATTAGCTTGTTTGTTAACTGGTTAATTAGCAGCTAGTCAATAGAGACTCTGGACTTTCTCTTAGCTTTAGCTGCTAAAACTTATCACAAGACTAACTAGCAAGTACCTTTAGCTTGTTAGCTGGTTAGTTCTTGGCAAGCTCGTAGCATTAGCTTATTGACTGGCAGTTGGTGACCCAATGATTAGCTTGCTAGCTAGCGGGTATTTGGCTGCAATATTAGCTTGTCAATTAGCTGGTAACACACTTGTTAATTAGTAGCTAGCCGTAGCATTAGCTTGTTAATTACTTGTAATTACTGGCAAGCCGGTAACATGAGTTCATTGATTAGCCAATGATTAGCTTGCTAGCGACTGAGTACTCGGCTACAGCATTAGTTTGTTATTTAATTAGCAGCTAGCTGCTAACATTAGCTTGGTAGTTAGTAGATAGCACATTGATTGGTAGTTTGTTAGCCAATGATTAGTAGTCGCTGATTGCCATCCCCTTGCATCACCCTCTCCTGGAACATGGCAGTTCAACATGGCAGATGCGTGGAAGAGGACCCCTCGCTAGCCTAGTCGGTGTTACGGTTTAACTAGCGACCGTGTGAACTGATGACCACCAGCCGAACGCTTCCGTGGTGGTTGTCGTGGTTACGAGTGAATGCCTCTTTGGTGTAACGTCTGCTGTGACAGCTACGTGTTCTCGGACACCAGTTAACACGGTCGCTCTTTAAACCGAAACAGCAACATTAGCTCGGTAACTAGCGCTATAAGCGGCGTTGCCATGGTGCCGCGGTTAAACTGTGACTGTGTTCATTAACGAGTATTTATCGAGTTTGAACTAATTAGTTCACCAGGTGGTGCTAACGTGCGGCCACACGTGCTCATTAGAAGTTCACGTCAGACCTACAGACCTGTGTCACCCTCCACGAACACGGTGTGTGTGTGTGTGTGTGTGTGTGTGTGTCCTAAGGTCAGTGTGAAGCCGTCAGTCAGCTGTCCGACACACTTTAAACACAACACGAGCCTCACGCGCAGATCCGTTACCGTCTTTGAGTTCTTCTTCTTCTGCACAAATAAAGTCCTCCTGCTCCTCCTGCTCCTTCTTCTTCTTCTCCTTCTTCTTCTTCTTCTTCTTCTTCTTCTTGTTCTCCTCCCACAGCAGGAACATCTGCTCAGGCCGGGCTCCCGCCTGGTAACGTGTCTTTGTCCTGCCCCGTGTAAAACATCCCAAAATACAGCCAGGCCGAGCCGAGCCGAGCCGAGCGGGCTCACATTTCACTGCGGTGAACTCCCCGCACAGACTGACGCCCAGTCAGTCCCACATCTGGGAGGGCCGAGCCTCAATACTGCTGTGACTCACACTCACCCAACCAACCACACAGCCAATTAACTGAGTGAACGAGGTGGTTATTAGTCTGATCCTCCAGTCAACAAAAGTATCCGAGTATCTGAAGTTTTAATGAGTACTCTTCACTTCAAGGAGGAAGGAGGGAAGTAAAGTCAAGAGTAGGAAGCAAAAAAGGAAGGAAGGGAAATGGAAAGTGGACGAAAGAAGGAGGGAGAACAGAAGGAAGGAGACATATGAAGGAAAGAAGGAAGGAGAGTGGAATATAAAGGAGAGGAGACAGAGAGAAAGGAAGGGAAGAGGAGACAAAATAAGGAAGGAACGATGGAAAGTGGACGAAAGGAGGAAAAGGGAGGCGAGGAAAGATGGAAGGAATGGGAAAATAAATTTAAAAAGGAGGAAGAGGAAAGAAAAAGGAAGGGAAGATGAAAATGAGGAGAATAAAAAAGAAAAAGGGAACGAAGAAAAGATGGGAAGGGAAGGAAAGACATGCGGGGGAAAGGGTGAAGGAAGGGAACGGGAAACAAAATAAGGAAGGAATGAAGGAAAGAAGTAAACATGGAAAGTGAATGAAAGGAGATGACTGTGAAGAAAGAAGAGAGAGAAGGAAGGAAGGAAATATGGGAAGGGAGTATGAAGGAAAAGGATGGATGGACAGAAGGAAAGGATCCTTAAAAAATAAGTTAAAGTTTCCACAGATGAATGAATGAGTTAATAAATGAATGAATGAGTTAATAAATGAGTGAGTTAATAAATGAATGAATGAGTTAATAAATGAATGAGTGAGTTAATAAATGAATGAGTTAATAAATGAATGAGTTAATAAATGAATGAATGAGTTAATAAATGAATGAATGAGTTAATAAATGAGTGAGTTAATAAATGAATGAATGAGTTAATAAATGAGTGAGTTAATAAATGAATGAATGAGTTAATAAATGAATGAGTGAGTTAATAAATGAATGAATGAGTTAATAAATGAATGAGTTAATAAATGAATGAGTGAGTTAATAAATGAATGAGTGAGTTAATAAATGAATGAATGAGTTAATAAATGAATGAGTGAGTTAAATGAATGAATGAGTTAATAAATGAATGAATGAGTTAATAAATGAATGAATGAGTTAATAAATGAATGAATGAGTTAATAAATGAGTGAGTGAGTTAATAAATGAATGAATGAGTTAATAAATGAATGAGTTAATAAATGAATGAATGAGTTAATAAATGAATGAATGAGTTAATAAATGAGTGAGTTAATAAATGAATGAGTGAGTTAATAAATGAATGAATGAGTTAATAAATGAGTGAGTTAATAAATGAATGAGTTAATAAATGAATGAGTGAGTTAATAAATGAGTGAGTTAATAAATGAATGAGTGAGTTAATAAATGAATGAGTGAGTTAATAAATGAGTGAGTTAATAAATGAATGAGTTAATAAATGAGTGAGTTAATAAATGAATGAGTGAGTTAATAAATGAATGAGTTAATAAATGAATGAATGAGTTAATAAATGAATGAGGGAGTTAATAAATGAATGAGTGAGTTAATAAATGAATGAGTTAATAAATGAGTGAGTTAATAAATGAATGAGTGAGTTAATAAATGAATGAGTTAATAAATGAGTGAGTGAGTTAATAAATGAATGAGTTAATAAATGAATGAGTTAATAAATGAATAAGTTAATAAATGAGTGAGTTAATAAATGAATGAGTTAATAAATGAATGAGTTAATAAATGAGTGAGTGAGTTAATAAATGAATGAGTTAATAAATGAGTGAGTTAATAAATGAGTGAGTGAGTTAATAAATGAGTGAGTTAATAAATGAGTGAATGAGTTGATAAATGAATGAGTTAATAAATGAGTGAATGAGTTGATAAATGAATGAGTTAATAAATGAATGAGTTAATAAATGAATGAGTTAATAAATGAATGAATGAGTTAATAAATGAATGAGTTAATAAATGAATGAGTTAATAAATGAGTGAATGAGTTAATAAATGAATGAGTTAATAAATGAATGAGTTAATAAATGAATGAGTTAATAAATGAGTGAGTTGATAAATGAGTGAGTTAATAAATGAATGAGTGAGTTAATAAATGAATGAGTTAATAAATGAATGAGTGAGTTAATAAATGAATGAGTTAATAAATGAATGAGTTAATAAATGAATGAATGAGTTAATAAATGAATGAGTGAGTTGATAAATGAATGAGTGAGTTAATAAATGAATGAGTGAGTTAATAAATGAATGAGTTAATAAATGAATGAGTTAATAAATGAATGAATGAGTTAATAAATGAATGAGTGAGTTGATAAATGAATGAGTGAGTTAATAAATGAATGAGTTAATAAATGAATGAGTGAGTTAATAAATGAATGAATGAGTTAATAAATGAATGAGTTAATAAATGAATGAGTTAATAAATGAGTGAATGAGTTAATAAATGAATGAGTTAATAAATGAATGAGTTAATAAATGAATGAGTTAATAAATGAGTGAGTTGATAAATGAGTGAGTTAATAAATGAATGAGTGAGTTAATAAATGAATGAGTTAATAAATGAATGAGTGAGTTAATAAATGAATGAGTTAATAAATGAATGAGTTAATAAATGAATGAATGAGTTAATAAATGAATGAGTGAGTTGATAAATGAATGAGTGAGTTAATAAATGAATGAGTGAGTTAATAAATGAATGAGTTAATAAATGAATGAGTTAATAAATGAATGAATGAGTTAATAAATGAATGAGTGAGTTGATAAATGAATGAGTTAATAAATGAATGAGTGAGTTAATAAATGAATGAATGAGTTAATAAATGAATGAATGAGTTAATAAATGAATGAGTGAGTTGATAAATGAGTGAGTGAGTCTTCAGACGTGTAGTTGGCGTGTTTTGCCGCTCACACTCGTCCATGTTCAGGATGAATGACAGAGATAAGTGCAGACAGGAAGGAAGCTGTTTCTGCTGCTATCTGCTGTAATTATGAACACTTTGGACAAACAGTCGGCGTCATGTGACTGAGCTGTACTCATCAACAACTTCAACATGAGATCCACAACTGAAGAGTCCTGACACAGGATGTTCTGTATGATTACCATATATGGTAATGACTTCCTGCGTATATATGCCTCACTATATATCGTACTATCAGGTTAGGCTTTAATTAAATTCACATCATAAGATTTTTTGTCGTGTACTCTTTTCTTGTTCCAGAATTATATTTATAAATATAACATGTTAACGTCCATCTTTGTCACCTAGCAACAGTGTTCTCATGACCTAACCTGTTTGAATATAAACATTTGTTTACTTTGCTTCATAGAATCATACAATAACTTTAGTTTAATATTAGTTTATTTAGACCAAAACCAGGGTCCTCCTTCAAAAGTTCTGGACGGTTCTGCAGTCATGGCCGACTCAGTGCTGGAGTGGTACTTTGATAACTTCATTGCAAATGTGAGTACAGGCTGCAGAGCCTCCTCTCTGTGATGTTAAAGAGTCCACTGAGCTCAGATCTTTGGACTGTTTCTACAGAACTGAAACTCGTGAGAACTCAAAGGACATTTCTATTTATATGTGAGAAACCTTTGATGCTTTGGTGGGAAATTATGTGAAAGTAACATCTCGTATAAATCAGTGTCTGTTGTGATTTGTTGTCTCCAGTTTCAGAGTGTAATCCCACTGTGGTAAATATGTTCAGCTGTACTCGAGTATTTGTTCTGATTACATTACTTCTGATCAAACAGAACCATGCTGTAGGATATATTGGCATCTAGCGATGAGATTGGAACAAACTAACTACAACCCCATGACTCAACCAAGCGGCTGCAAAAGTCTCTATCTAGATGTTCAGTTTGTTCATTCAGCGTCCTTTGGGGATCTACTGGCAGCTACGTCACGAGCTACAAACATGGTTTAACACTCGTCTCTCACTGCAGGACTCTTCAAAGACGGAGGAAGTGAAGGCAGATCCAGCTGAAGAGCCATTCCTCAGCTTACTGCCCGATGAGCTCCTAACACTGTACAAGGAGAACACAGGTAAACAACAACAGTACTGATGATGATTCAAAACAGCAAAGAGCAAGAGCAGAACTGTCACCATGTGTCCAGACAGCAGCACCAGTCCGGACGACCACTCCCAGAATTCCACAGCAGTGGTCGAGCTCCCGATCCCGACCCCGGTGATGCCTGTGATACAGGAGCCAGAAACTATCCCACAGCTACAGTAGGGGTCATTCAGCAGTTCTGTTCACGTTTTCTCTTGTAAACTGCATTCACGTGTTCTTCATGTGTGTTTGTATCCAGGAACGTGATCTCTACAGTGAAGCTGGGCTGCTGTCTGGACCTGCAATCAATTGCTTGCAAAGTGTGGAACGTAGAGTACAAACCAAAGGTACAGAAACTTTAGAACCAGAAAAGGACACAGACTCTAATAACAAGGTCATTTCCAACACTTTTGGTTTTAATAGAGTCTGCCTCTTGCTTGATTTGACTGGACCAGTTGTGACATTGACGAGTATTGGAAAGTCAAGTAAAAACTGGTAGAAAACACAACACCAGGAGCACTGTACTGTAGGAAAACAATGTTTCTGCTGGCGAGGGATTTCTAACAACGCATCAACTGTGATGGCCCACTCAGACGTTTACAGGAGTTGGATCAACCAATAAGTCTGTTTGACAAGCAGGTCCTCAAAACACATGACTGAGATTTTGGAGATGTGTCCGTTGGCTTCACTACAAACCTGTGCAAGCCACATTTACCCATAATACCCATATTTCTTCATAGAAAGTCTGTTCCTCAGTGTCAGCTTCCTGTTGTGTTTCAGACTTACGAGTCGCTCGTCATGAGGATCCGTGAGCCACGAAGCACAGCCATAATCTACAAATCTGGAAGTGTTGTCTGTACAGGAGCCAAGAGGTCTGTCTGTCTGTCTGTCTGTCTGTCTGGACTTATCTCCAATAACTGTTGTGCTGCAAGACGGTTTGCAGGACATTGTATGAACCTCCTGTCCATCTCATCTGTGCAGTGTGGAGGACTCTTGGCGGGCGGCCAGGAAGTTTGCCCGTATAGTGCAGAAGCTGGGCTTCCCTGTCCGTTTTCTGAACTTTAAGATCCAGAACTTGGTGGCCAGTTGCAAAACCTTTCCAATCAGTTTGGAGCTACTGTCATGCCATGAGCGCTGCAGGTCAGGAGACGCTGGCTGTGGTCAATCGTTCATCTGAACGTAGTCAGTCGTCTGTTTAAAGTGTTCAAAGGTCCAGTGTGTCATATTCACAGGGTTTATTTACTGAATATCTTCTTAACTCTGTTTTGATGAGTGTGTAATGTCCAGAAAATCAGAGTCAACCTTAGAATTAGAGACTTTTATATCTACAGAGGTGACATCCATGTTGAACCACCGTCTTTCTACAGTAACATAGAACGGACAAACTAAACACTAGAAAGCAACTACACTGCTATGTGCCACTGAATTCCACACACTAGTCCTACTAAACACACTAAACTAAGTGTAGCTTAGCACAAAGACTGGATGCAGAGGGAAACTGTTAGCCTAGCTGCATCAAAAGTAAAAAGAAAAAAGCACTTACATGTTGCATTGTGTTAGCTAACAAGCTACTAACTAACTGATCAGCTAAGGTTTGTTGACGGTACTGAGGGAGGGATTCACTCTCGTGGTGTTTAAATCAGTCTGAAAGCACCATTAGTAAGGGGAGCTCATCTCCAAGGGAGTAATTCAGACACCAAATCTCCAGCTGTCTATATGAACTTCCTAATGCTACGTGTTTATGACCTGTTTTTTTTTCTGATTATTAGTGAAGTTTCCATTTAAACATGGTTGCTGAGTCAGGATTTGTGTGTTTTCACTCTCCACAGTTATGAACCAGAGCTGTTTCCTGGCCTCCACTACAAAGTGACCCCTGACATCACTGCGGCCATCTTTTCATCTGGGAAGATTAATTTGCTTGGTAATTAACTGTGTTTGTGACCACACATCCCAGTTTATTGATCATGAGATGAAATACCACAGAGCAGGGTGGCTAAGGGTCCTCATATAGTCATCATAGGTTTGAGGTGTCCTTTATGTAGTCCTAGGGTGCATCCTGAGTTTCTTAAATTGCATCCACGTTTCCCTCGCTTGCATTTTTTTAATGCAAAGAAAGAAGAAGGAAATATGTTTTTACAGAAATGAGATGTCTAAAAAGAAAGACACACAGGTATCACTGTTTAACACTACACATGAAGAACAACCTGCATTCTGCACACAGTCTACCGTGGCCTTGAGGTTTTGTTCTCATTTTGAAGCCTTGTGTTAAATTTCAGGAGCTAAAAAGGAAGCTGAGATTTATGAAGCGTTTGAGGCCATGTATCCGGTCCTGAGATGCTGCAGAAGACTCACCAAACCCTGAAAGGATCTCCTGTTCATCTTCAAACTATATTAGAGAATAAACTGTTTGTTTGAGACTCTGTTTACTCTAATATTACTGGGATGTTTGAATATTAGTGACTCAGACTTCATTTTAAACATGAACAAAACTTCAGTATATGAAGTTAGTATGACTCGACTTCTACATCCTCCACCATCTGGTAGACTGCTGCCACCGCCAAGGACAAGGGCAGACTGCAGCGTGTCATTCGGTCTGCAGAGAAGGTGATTGGCTACAATCTGCTGTCTTTCCAGGACCTGTACGCCTCCAGGACTCTGAGGCGTGCAGGAAAGATTGTGGCTGATCCCTCCGACCCCGAACACAAACTCTTTGAGACACTCCCCTCTGGCAGGAGGCTGCAGTCCATCAGAACCAGAATCTCACAACATAAGAACAGTTTGACACCCTCTGACACTCTGTCACCCTCCACCCCAGCCTCTACAGGTCACATTGGGATTGTATCTACGAACTCTATGTGGTACAGTAACACTCAGCCTTTATGTAACATCTTTGGACTTCCTTGTTTACAAAACAAGGAACAAGGAAAAAACAAACTGTTTCCTGGTTTGTCTCTGGTGAGTCAGGTGAGGGGCAGAGCTTTGTCACACCGCCTCTGCAGAATGTTGTTGCATCACCTGTTAAACAGGTATGCTTCATTCCAGAGTGCTGACTCATTGCTTTATTTGTTTTACCATCTTCTTTTACTCTCTCTGCTCACAAAGCTGGTAACAATCTCAACAGGAGGAAGTTTGGTTTCCTCCCTTTCAGGTAAATGTGTCCTTCTTGACTTTCAAGAAATCGGTCAGCAGGTAGCTGGAGAAGTGAAGGCATGATAAGGAGGGTTAAGATCTACATATGTTACGGTTCACAGTGGGTCTGGACCCAGAAGCAGAGATCAGTAGGCGCCTTCGGAGCAAAACAAAGTTTATTTTAACCAAGAGCTTCACAAAAACAAAAGGACTGGTGGCCGGCACGGCAGCGGGGAAACTCCAGGGCGAAACAAAAACACTCAGGCACGGAGGCAGTCAACTTAGGTACGCAGGCGACGAGGCAGCAAGGTAAGAGAAACTGAAAAAGTACGAGGGAGAAAACACACGTCAAAAACACACTCGACAGGACACAAGGCAGTTCACTGGAGATAGTCAAAAGTTAGGTCAGCTCTACCGACGAGACGGAATTATCTGGCAGAGGAGTGGTGTGAAGACCAGATGCTTTATGGAGAGTAGTGATGAGATGAGTGTCTGCAGGTGTGCCTCGTCAGCCAGCCTGCCCAGCCCTGCAGGGGAGAAAAGAGGCGGAGAAAACAGACACACCCACAACCCTCACAGTACCCCCCCTCAAGGGACGCCACCTGGCGGTCTACCAGGTTTCTCAGGGAACCGAGTGTAAAAGTCTCTTAACAAGCTAGGGTCCAGGATGAGCGAGCGCTTGATCCAGGAGCGCTCCTCTGGACCATACCCCTCCCAATCCACCAGGTACTGATAACCCCGGCCCCGCCTCCGCACATCCAGCAGCCGCCGGACAGTGAAGGCAGGGTGGTCATCGATGATCCGGGGGGGCGGAGGGGCTTCGGCCGGGGGGGACAGAGGGCTGGTGGACACCGGCTTCAGAAGGGAAACATGGAAGGATGGGTGCACCTTCAGGGAAGGAGGAAGCCTCAGTCTCACCACTGTGGGATTGATGACCCGGTCAATCTCAAAAGGGCCGATGTACCTGGGAGCCAGTTTTCGGGATTCAGTCTGCAGGGGGAGATCCCGAGAGGACAACCAAACCCTCTGCCCGGGCTGGTAGTCAGGACCAGGAATGCGGTGCAGATCCGCCAACCTCTTGTTCCGAGCCGCCGTGCGTGAGAGGGCAGCCCGTGCCTCACGCCAAACCCGGCGGGCGCGCTGGAGATGACCCTGCACCGAGGGCACAGCAGAGTCCGACTCCTGCGAGGGGAAAAGCGGAGGCTGGAAACCATTAGAGGCCATGAAGGGAGACATACCTGTGGCGGAGCTGACCAGGGAGTTGTGGGCGTATTCGACCCAGGGGAGGTGGGTGGACCAGGAGGCTGGGTGGCGAGCAGTGACGCAACGAAGAGCCGTCTCCAAGTCCTGGTTGGCCCGCTCCGTCTGGCCGTTAGTTTGTGGGTGGTATCCCGAGGAGAGGCTGGCTGATGCCCCTAGAGCCCGGCAAAAGGCTTGCCAAACCTGCGAAGAAAACTGAGGACCCCGGTCTGAAACAATGTCCTGAGGGATGCCATGCAGTCGGAACACATGTTGGATGAGCAGGGTGGCGGTCTCCAGGGCTGAGGGAAGCTTGGACAGGGGAATGAAGTGCACAGCCTTAGAGAATCGATCAACGACAGTTAAAATGGTGGTGTTACCCTCTGATGGAGGCAGGCCTGTGACGAAGTCCACCGCGATGTGAGACCAAGGCCTGTGAGGAATGGGAAGGGGGCGAAGGAAGCCAGCAGGGGGGGCGGTGAGAGGCCTTACTGCGGGCGCAGACGGAGCAGGCGGCGACGAACTCCTTGGTGTCAGCAGACATCGTGGCCCACCAGAACCGCTGCTGCAAGAGGGCTAGGGTGCGGTGGAAACCAGGGTGGCAAGCTACCTTGGAGGCGTGTCCCCACTGAAGTACCGGAGACCTGGCTGGTGGTGGCACGAACAGCCGCCCGGGGGGGCAGCCCTCTGGATCCGGATGGTCCCCTCGGGCCTCCTGGACCAACCTCTCGACCTCCCACCTGGCAGCTCCAACCACACATGATGGAGGTAAGATGGTCTCCCCACATGGCTCCTCCTCCAGAAAGTCGAACTGGCGAGACAAGGCATCCGGCTTGGTGTTCCTGGTGCCGGGCCGGTAGGTTAGGTGGAAGTCGAAACGGCCCAGGAACAGAGCCCACCGGGCCTGGCGAGAGTTCAGCCTGCGGGCAGAGCGGAGATAAGAAAGGTTCCTATGATCAGTCCAGACAATAAAAGGAAAGGTGGCTCCCTCCAGAAAATGCCTCCACTCCTGGAGAGCCAGCACGACCGCCAGAAGCTCACGGTTCCCCACATCATAATTTCTTTCCGCTGGCGTGAGTCGACGGGAGAAGAAGGCACAGGGATGTAGCTTTTGGTCGGAGGCAGAACGCTGCGAGAGGACAGCTCCCACTCCTGAGTCCGAGGCGTCGACCTCCACCACAAACTGAGCAGCGTGATCTGGGTGAGAAAGCACAGGTGCCGAGGAAAACAGGCGCTTCAACCTACAAAAAGCAGCATCTGCTGCAGGGGACCATAAAAAGGGAGTTTTAACAGAGGTTAGCTTGGTTAGTGGGGAGGCGACACAGCTGTAGTTCCTGATAAACCTTCGGTAGAAATTGGCAAATCCTAGAAACCTCTGTAACTGCTTACGGGTTGTAGGAGTGGGCCAGTCGGCCACTGCCTGAACCTTGGCAGGGTCGGTTCTGATCTGTCCCTTCTCCACCACAAAACCAAGAAACTGCACAGATGACACATGAAATTCACACTTCTCTGCTTTTACATATAGTCTGTTCTCAAGGAGCCGCTGCAAAACCAGCCTGACGTGCTGAACATGTTCTTCAAGGGACCGGGAAAAAATAAGGATGTCGTCGATGTACACAAACACAAACTTATTCAACATGTCTCGCAGGACATCATTAACAAGGGCTTGGAAAACAGCAGGTGCATTAGTTAGTCCAAATGGCATAACACAGTACTCGAAATGTCCCAGGGGTGTATTGAAAGCGGTCTTCCACTCGTCCCCCTCCCTGATACGTACCAAATGGTATGCATTCCTGAGGTCCAGTTTAGTGAAGACGGTGGCCTCATGAAGGGAGCTGAAAGCGGAGTCGATGAGGGGAAGAGGGTACTTGTTACGCACAGTTATGTCATTTAAACCCCTGTAATCAATACAGGGGCGAAGAGTCTTGTCCTTCTTATCTACAAAGAAGAAGCCTGCCCCCACAGGAGAGGACGAGGGACGAATGAAACCAGCTGCTAGCGAGTCTGTGATATAAGTCTCCATGGCCATCCTTTCTGGTTTGGAGAGGTTGTAGAGCTTGCTGGAGGGTAAGGGGGCGCCAGGGAGTAAGTCTATGCCACAGTCATAGGGTCTGTGAGGTGGCAAGGATTGAGCACGGTCCTTATTGAAAACCTCCCGGAGGTCGTGATACTGAGCAGGTACGCCAGTGAGGTCAACCGGCCTGGGTGGAGGCGGCGTAGGTGAGACTGCGGCAGGAATAGCAGAGTGGAGGCAGTGGGAGTGACAAAAGAGGCTCCAGTTGGTGATGGCTGATGAGGACCAGTCGATGTGAGGATTATGCAGAACTAACCAGGGGAGACCTAAAACTAGGGGGGTGGTAGGCGAGGAAATAATAAAAAAAGAAATGGATTCGTGGTGGTTACCAGATAGGAGCAGTGACAGGGGAGCAGTGCGGTGGGTGACGCGGCCTAGCAACCTCCCGTCGAGGGCAACAACGTCCTTAGCTGCAGGTAAGGGCTCTGAGGGAAGGTTAGACTGGGAGACAAGGCCAGAGTCAATAAAGTTGTCATCAGCACCAGAATCCACGAGTACTTGCAGAGGAATTGAAACTTGACACCAGGACACAGTACCCTTAAGCTGGAGACGGCTAGGAGAGGAGGAAGGGACAGAGGAACGGCTCACCAGTGCCCCTCCTGTGGCTGGTGAGCCTGCTCTTTGGCAGGATTGGACACAGGGCGAGAAGGTGGCCAGCCTGACCACAGTAGCCGCACAGCCCAAGACGCCGTCGTCGAAGGCGTTCGACCTGGGAGAGCCTCGTCCTTCCTAGCTGCATGGGTTCCTCGGAGCAGGGGAGCGATGGCACCGTGGACGGAGAGCCACCGGGGACTGGTGGGTCAGGGAGAGGAGGAGAAGGTGCAGGTGGCCGAACAGACCAGGAACGAGAGGGGGGGAGAAGGGGAATTAAGCCTGGCTGCTCTCTCCCTGCGTCTCTCACGGAGGCGGTTATCTAGGCGAGTGGCTAGGGAAATTAGCTCGTCTAGAGAAGATGTTTCGTCCCTAGCTGCTAACTCATCCTTGACCTGCTCACTCAAACCTCTACGGAAAGCTCCCTGCAGAGCTGTCTCATCCCACCCAGACTCAGCTGCGAGAATACGAAAGTCAACAGAGTAGTGGGAGACTGAGCTGGAACCCTGCTGTAAAGTAAGGAGTCGGCTACTAGCCTCCCTGTCCCTTAAAGGGTGATCGAAAATCTTCCTCATCTCAGCAGAAAATAAAGGAAAAGAATTACAAATGTTAGAGTTGCTGTCTGACACAGCCAAAGCCCAGGCAGAAGCCTTATCTGACAATAAACTCATAATGAAGGCTACCTTAGCTCTGTCAGTAGCGTAGGTTAAAGGCTGCTGCTCAAACACTAAGGAGCACTGGTGGAGAAACTGGCTACAGGTCCCTAAAACTCCTGAGTACCTGGCAGGTGTGGGGATGAAGGGCTCACGGGGATGGTTGGGTGGAGGAACTGGAGCGGAGTCCGGAGCTGGAGCGGGAGCCACAACCGGAGCTGGAACGGGAGCGGTGAGGAGGTGAGTGGCCATCTGGTCCAAACGAGCCTCAAGCTGGGTGAAACCTGAAGAAAGGCGTTTAAGTGTGTCCGTGACCTGTCCGAGGGCCTCCTCGTGTTGCCCCATACGGGCTCCTTGACTCACCAGGGCTTGTCGGAGCGCCGGTGTCTCTGCGGGATCCATGGTGGCCAGATAATTCTGTTACGGTTCACAGTGGGTCTGGACCCAGAAGCAGAGATCAGTAGGCGCCTTCGGAGCAAAACAAAGTTTATTTTAACCAAGAGCTTCACAAAAACAAAAGGACTGGTGGCCGGCACGGCAGCGGGGAAACTCCAGGGCGAAACAAAAACACTCAGGCACGGAGGCAGTCAACTTAGGTACGCAGGCGACGAGGCAGCAAGGTAAGAGAAACTGAAAAAGTACGAGGGAGAAAACACACGTCAAAAACACACTCGACAGGACACAAGGCAGTTCACTGGAGATAGTCAAAAGTTAGGTCAGCTCTACCGACGAGACGGAATTATCTGGCAGAGGAGTGGTGTGAAGACCAGATGCTTTATGGAGAGTAGTGATGAGATGAGTGTCTGCAGGTGTGCCTCGTCAGCCAGCCTGCCCAGCCCTGCAGGGGAGAAAAGAGGCGGAGAAAACAGACACACCCACAACCCTCACAACATAACTACATCTAAAGTTTGTTTGTGTAGACTGCTGGACCTGGAGAAGGACAGGAGATGAACGTGTTAGGAAGGTGAATGAGAGGATTGACTGTAGACAGGGTGAAGTTAGTGATGCCTGCTGGGCTGGAAAGTGTTGGAGTCGGGGAGGGGGACCAGTGTTAAATAAGGGAGGAAACTGCTGCTGCACTGGCAGTGGAGGGACACATCACCAGTCATTAATATTCTGATGTCTGCTGACGTATCAGATCAGATAAGGAGTCTTGATCCTTGAAGTCCAACTTCAACAGCAATCTGTCAAACTGTATCAATCTCCAGAAAGCACACAGGATTCATTACAGTTGGCTGCAGATGAGCTTTATTATGTTCACAGACAAACAAAGCCAGAGTCTCCCATGGATAGACTGATAGACTGGCCCACTTCTGAGCCAAGCCACACTAATGCCACTGTCCAGCCAGTGTGTTGCCTTGCTGTGGCCCTACACACACATTACTCAGCCTGCATCGTTTCTTTTGTTCACCACTACTCCACCTTTTACTCCCATTTTGTTACACCTTTAGATTATAGTTTCTCTCTACTGCATTGTTGAACCTTTTAAAGTGTTTTAATAAGTACCAGAACAACCATCACATACTACTACAGTTCTTCACACCTTCATTAATACATGTTTTAGCTTGATGAATACTTTTCACACATTGTTTTAAACCCAACTCAGAATGAATACATCTCACACTTTAACTGTTACCATGGTGATCATTACAACGTGATTATATTAAACCAACCTTAACCGTGCAGTTTGTGCTCAAATCATATCATAATAGTGACGTCAAACCTTAAAGTCACACTTTGTCATAAATGCATAAAGTTTTATACTACACCGCCTTAAAATGGAACGTCCACCTTAAATAAAAGGACTGAATTCAACTGATGGGGACTGAATTTAAAGACTTTTACAGACAGAATCATCAGACTTCATTTCATCAAATGAAAACGTGTTCATATATTTTGAATGATTTCAAACACATATTTTACATGTTGTAAACATTTCATAATCACGTCATTAAACATTGATTTGAACTAAAGAAGAAGTGACAGAAAAATAAAGATATGTTTGTAATAATGAGACAGCAGGAGGAGCAGGTGCAGCTGAACAGGTTCAACATCATAAATATAATCTTCCTCTTTATCTCTAACTGCTCTGTTCCACTGTCACACACACCTTCAGTGGTAACACCTTCAGCTCATCCATCGTGGAAATCAATGGAAACATCTTGTCAGTGAAAGTGTGTGTGAAGGTGTGTATGTGTGTGTTTGTATCAGGATCAGAGAACGACAGTTTTCCTCTGTTCATGTCCAGATTCACTCTGATCCTCTGGAGCTTCTTCTGGACGTCGAGAACAGTGTATGGACCTGATGGTGACTGTGCTGAGTATTTGTCTTCATTGTACAATACTCCCCATAATCCAGGCTGTATGTCTTCCTTCCTCTGGACACACTCTGCTAACACACCCACAAACCAGACTGTACTGTCTCCAGCCTCGACATCCCAGCTGTGAGTCCCTGAGGTAAAGCCCTCAGAGCCCACAACAGAGCAGTATTCTTTAATCCTCTCTGGATTGTCAGGAAGCTGCTGTCTCTGTCCTCCTCGTCTCACACTGGTCAGATCTTCAGACAGGATCAGGTTTGGTTGAGCAGTGTTTGGATCCAGAACCACAGGAGTGTAGGAGACCATGTCCTTCATGTTGTTCCAGATGTTGAAGGTCAGGTTGCCCAGGTGTTTGGCCTCGTCTATCAGAGCTCCTGAGGGCAGCTGTGGATCATCCAGCAGGGGGCGCTGCTGGACTCTTTGCACTGCAGCCTTGTAGTTGTGCAGGAATGAGACGTCTTCAGCTCTCAGCTCGTCCTCTGTGGCTCTGACGGTGTCTGAAAGAACTGCTATCTCTCTGCTCAGAGCCTCCATCTTCTCCTTCATCATCTGACTCTTCTGCTCCTCTTCCTCCCTCAGTGCAGCCATCCTGGCCTCCTCTTCCTCTTCTAGAAACTGGTGAAGCTTGTCAAAAAGCACCCTAATCTGCCTCTCTGTGCGTCTGGCCTGGACCTTCATGTGTTCTGTTGTTTGATCAAACTTCACTTTAACTTCTTCAAAAACCTTTAACTTCTCCTTTAAGGGCTCCAGAGTTTCCTGAAGGTTCTTCTTGTGTTGTCGTGCAGCTTCATCGATGGGTCTGAATCTGTGGTCGGTGTGTTTTTCTGAATCTCTGCAGACGACACACACCGGCTGTTGATGGTCCAGACAGAAGAGTTTGAGTTTCTCAGAGTGCAGACTGCAGAGAGCCTCTGAAGACCTCTGATCTCTCTCCTGTAAGAAGGTCTCACAAAGGTTCTTTAAAGCCAAGTTACGAGGTGGGTGTTCTTTTGAAGATCTTCTCTTACAAAGTGGACACTCTCGTGTTGGTTTCTGTCTCCACCAGCTCTTCAGACAGTCTTTACAGAAGCTGTGGCTACATGACAGAACAACAGGATCTCTAAAGACCTCCTGACAGACCGGACAGCAGAGATCCTCCTCTGATCTGGAAGCCATTTAGTCTCTGAGTGAAGCTGAAAACACAACAGACAGAAAGTACAGTGAGTCATGGCTCCCCTCCCTCCTCTACGAACTTCACTGAGATTTACTTTGAGTTCAGTTTTTAGTCAAACTCACATTCAGTGTGTGGAGCGTCAGCAGCTTGAAGCAGCAGTGTTGTAGTTTCCCACTTTTCTCTCCTGTAGCTGAACTCACTCAGAGGAAGTTGTTAGTTTGGTCTGAAGGTGAATCTGATCGTCTGTTTTTCAGTCTGTCTCTCTTTAGTGAAGAAGAATCATAAACTGTGGTTTGTCTCAGGTGAGTCAGGTAAGGGGTGGAGCTTTGTCACACCGCCTCTGCTAAATGTTGTTGCATCACCTGTTAAACAGGCCACTTAATTTAATTATGTTATCAGTATATTTCCTTATGTCTAGCAGTCCTGTCTCTCAGTTGTACTTTGATGAACTGATAACGTGCTCTGCAGTTCCTGTTTTAATAAAGTGTTTTTATTCACAAGCTTTGGAGACGTTCCTGAATGCATCATGTGCACACCTGGTGCAGAGGGACATCTGAATCTGATCGTCTGGTTTCAGTCTGTACGTCTCTGTTTAGTGAAGAAGAAGAAAAACTGTTTCCTGGTTTGTCTCAGGTGAGTCAGGTAAGGGGTGGAGCTTTGTCACACCACCTCTGCGAAATGTTGTTGCATCACCTGTTAAACAGGTTTCATCTCAGCATGTTGACTCATTGCTTTCTTATCATAACTACCTCCTTGAAGGGTGAAGTTAGTGATGCCTGCTGGGCTGGAAAGTGTTGGTGCTGGGGAGGGGGACCAGTGTTAAATAAAGGAGGAAGCTGCTGCTGCACTGGCAGTGGAGGGAAGCTGGCTGCTGGCATCCTGGTGCCAAAGGCTCCAGCTGACATGAGCTGCTGGGAGTGTCTGAACTGTGGAGGGAATGTGGCACCAGGACAGTGACTTTAAAGTCTGGAAGTGAAAATAAGATTTGGTATGAAAAACCAAACCTGGACTGAAAAATGTGTTCAGTTATAGATCAGAGCAGCCATGCATTGGTTCTCAGACAATCCTACAATATTCTGGGAAACAATAGAAAATGCCACGACATCTCCATGAGCCTTAAAGCTCTATCTGTATTCTGATACACTGAAACCTGCTGACAGATACCCAGAACACATTTGTCAGGAATAACATCAGA
The DNA here is from genome assembly GCA_946959425.1 of Argyrosomus regius. NCBI lineage: Eukaryota > Metazoa > Chordata > Actinopteri > Sciaenidae > Argyrosomus > Argyrosomus regius. The sequence continues at coordinate 871,365 of OX336900.1, forward strand.
TTCTGGTACAAAATAGAAGCACACTTAAACACAGTGTCACATATATCAGGCTTTACATTCAAATGGGGAAAGTGACCCTGAATTCAGACTGTAAGGTGCAAATAAAAAGTTGTTCTGCTCACTTCAGGTTAAACATGCCTCCAAGGAAAGTACAGAGCAGTTTTAAAATATGGGGACAGTTTATTAATTATCTTGAAAGTCACTTATCAATAAGTTTGTTTGTTGCGATGTGTAAAGATAATGTAATATTCAGCATAACAGCTGTGTGTTCCGACTTTTATGTATGTATACATTGTGTTATTTATGAAGAAAAGAAATAAATACATCATTTTTTAAAAACCCCAAAATGCACTGCCATATTATGAGTTCATGTTTCTTTATGAATTTTCTATTTATCCAAAAGATGACACAATAATTTTTAATTCAACCCCCAAACGGTGCAGTCAGATTCTTATTGTAATATAAAGACAACATATGTGTAACGGGCGTGAGGTTGAACCCAAGTACAGCACAGACTGAGACCAGAGCAGGAACAGTTCAACAGTTTATTCAACAAACAGGACAGCAAATATCCACAGCAGGTGAATGAAGGATCACAGTTCTTTGTTACAGCCTCTCTGCTACATGAAAGTCCATATACTGGTAAAAGTCCACAAAAAGAACCAGCCAAAACAGTTCAACTTTCCAGATGAACCCTGCGGGGAGGGAATCCAAGCAAACAGGACAAAGAGAAGGGGCAAGCAGGCAGAGGAGTCTGGGACAGAAGGCTGGCCAGGTCACCTGGTCAGAGACAGGCAGGGTTGAAACCAGGGAAGCAATCCAGAGATAAACACAAGAGAGCTTTGCATGATGCTAAAGACAATCTGGCAGAGCATGAATGGAATGAGTGGGTATAAATGTTGGGCAGGTAGGTGATCAGGTGAGGAAACACAGGTGAAGGTGGTTGCACTGATGAGGTGAGCGTGACAGGCAGGTGAGTGGAAAAGTACTGGCAGGAGGATGGAAAACCAGGAGCGGAACATGACAATATGACCATCCTTTGATCCCAGTAACATATTTACTGATGAAAACTGTCCATTTATGTTACAACGACTTTGAACTAAACAACAAGAAAAAGAAAATGAGAAGAAGAAGTGACAGAAAAATAAAGATATGTTTGTAATAATGAGACAGCAGGAGGAGCAGGTGCAGCTGAACAGGTTCAACATCATTAATATAATCTTCCTCTTTATCTCTAACTGCTCTGTTCCACTGTCACACACACCTTCAGTGGTAACACCTTCAGTTCAACCCAAGTGTCAATGAATGGAAACATCTTGTCAGTGAAAGTGTGTGTGAAGGTGTGTATGTGTGTGTTAGTATCAGGATCAGAGAACGACAGTTTTCCTCTGTTCATGTCCAGATTCACTCTGATCCTCTGGAGCTTCTTCTGGACGTCGAGAACAGTGTATGGACCTGATGGTGACTGTGCTGAGTATTTATCTTCCCTGAACCCCATTCCCCATAATCCAGACACTATGATTCCCTTTCTCTGGACACACTCTGCTAACACACCCAGTAACCAGAGTGGACTGTATCCAACCTCCACATCCCAGCTGTGAGTCCCTGAGTTAAAGCCCTCAGAGCCCACAACAGAGCAGTAACCATTAATCCTCTCTGGATTGTCAGGAAGCTGCTGTCTCTGTCCTCCTCGTCTCACACTGGTCAGATCTTCAGACAGGATCAGGTTTGGATGAGCAGTGTTTGGATCCAGAACCACAGGAGTGTAGGAGACCATGTCCTTCATGTTGTTCCAGATGTTGAAGGTCAGGTTGCCCAGGTGTTTGGCCTCGTCTATCAGAGCTCCTGAGGGCAGCTGTGGATCATCCAGCAGGGGGCGCTGCTGGACTCTTTGCACTGCAGCCTTGTAGTTCAGCAGGAATGAGACGTCTTCAGCTCTCAGCTCGTCCTCTGTGGCTCTGACGGTGTCTGAAAGAGCTGCTATCTCTCTGCTCAGAGCCTCCATCTTCTCCTTCATCATCTGACTCTTCTGCTCCTCTTCCTCCCTCAGTGCAGCCATCCTGGCCTCCTCTTCCTCTTCTAGAAACTGGTAAAGCTTCTTAAACTGATCCTTAATCTGCCTCTCTGTGCGTCGGGCCTGGACCTTCACGTGTTCTGCTGTTTGATCAAACTTCACTTTAACTCCTTCAGAAACCTTTAACTTCTCCTTTAAGGGCTCCAGAGTTTCCTGAAGGTTCTTCTTGTGTTCTCGTGCAGCTTCATCGATGGGTCTGAATCTGTGGTCGGTGTGTTTTTCTGAATCTCTGCAGACGACACACACCGGCTGTTGATGGTCCAGACAGAAGAGTTTGAGTTTCTCAGAGTGCAGACTGCAGAGAGCCTCTGAAGACCTCTGATCTCTCTCCTGTAAGAAGGCCTCACAAAGGTTCTTTAACACCAGGTTACGAGGTGGGTGTTCTTTTGAAGATCTTCTCTTACAAACTGGACACTCTCGTGTTGGTTTCTGTCTCCACCAGCTCTTCAGACAGTCTTTACAGAAGCTGTGGCTACATGACAGAACAACAGGATCTCTAAAGACCTCCTGACAGACCGGACAGCAGAGATCCTCCTCTGATCTGGAAGCCATTTAGTCTCTGAGTGAAGCTGAAAACACAACAGACAGAAAGTACAGTCAGTCATGGCTCCCCTCCCTCCTCTACGAACTTCACTGAGATTTACTTTGAGTTCAGTTTTTAGTCAAACTCACATTCAGTGTGTGGAGCGTCAGCAGCTTGAAGCAGCAGTGTTGTAGTTTCCCACTTTTCTCTCCTGTAGCTGAACTCACTCAGAGGAAGTTGTTAGTTTGGTCTGAAGGTGAATCTGATCGTCTGTTTTTCAGTCTGTCTCTCTTTAGTGAAGAAGAATCATAAACTGTGGTTTGTCTCAGGTGAGTCAGGTAAGGGGTGGAGCTTTGTCACACCGCCTCTGCTAAATGTTGTTGCATCACCTGTTAAACAGGCCACTTAATTTAATTATGTTATCAGTATATTTCCTTATGTCTGGCAGTCCTGTCTCTCAGTTGTACTTTGATGAACTGATAACGTGCTCTGCAGTTCCTGTTTTAATAAAGTGTTTTTATTCACAAGCTTTGGAGACGTTCCTGAATGCATCATGTGCACACCTGGTGCAGAGGGACATCTGAATCTGATCGTCTGGTTTCAGTCTGTACGTCTCTGTTTAGTGAAGAAGAAGAAAAACTGTTTCCTGGTTTGTCTCAGGTGAGTCAGGTAAGGGGTGGAGCTTTGTCACACCACCTCTGCTAAATGTTGTTGCATCACCTGTTAAACAGGTTTCATCTCAGCATGTTGACTCATTGCTTTCTTATCATACAGTGCCGTGAAAAAGTATTTGTCCCCTTCCTGATTTCTTACTTTTTTCATGTTTATCACACTTAAATGTTTAAGATCATCAAACAAATGTTAATATTAGACAAAGATAACCCAAGTAAATATAAAATGCAGTTTTTAAATGATGATTTCATTGATGATGATTTTATTAAGAGAAAAAAGCAATCCCAACCTACCTGGCCTTGTGTGAAAAAGTAATTGCCCCCCTTGTTAAATCATGAACTAACTGCGATAAAACTAATTTTTTTGAAAGCTGAGTTCAACTACACTGTCCACACCCAGGCCTGATTACTGCCAGACCTGTTGAATCCAGAAATCACTTCAATAGAACCTGTTTGAGTGAAGTGAAGTAGGCTGAGAGATCTCAAACAGCAACACATCACGCCATGATCTCAAGAAGTTCAACAAAAGATGAAAAAACAAAATCGTTGACAACTGTCAGTCTGGAAAGAGTTACAGAGCCATTTCTAAAGCTTTGGGACTCCAGCGAGCCACAGGGAGAGCCATTATCCACTAATGGAGAAACCCAAGAGCGTGTGACCTTGAGGTAACAAACTAATGGCCAGACGTTCTCCTTCAGGATTTTCTGGTCCAGAACTCATGGTTCCATCAGTTACTGCAAGTTGTCCAGGTCCTAAAGCAGCAGAGCAGCCCCAGACCATCACCCTACCACCACCATGTTTAACTGTTGGTATGATGCTCTTTTTATGAAATGCTGTATTAGTTTTACACCAGATGTAACAGGATGCACACCTTCCAAAAGTTTCAACTTTTGTCTCATCAGTCCACAGAATATTTTCCCAAAAGTCTCAGGGATCATCAGACGAGCCTTTGTGTTGTTTTTGGTCAGCAGTGGTTTTCAGCTTCTGCCCTGTCTCTTTCTTATTTTTGAGTCATGAACACTGACCTTTACTGAGCCAAGTGAGGCCTGCAGTTCTTAAGAAGTTGTTCTGGGTCCTTTTGTGACCTTCTGGGTGAGTCGTTGCTGCGCTCTTGGAGTATTTTGGTAGGGCAGCCATCTTGGGAAGGTTTTCACCACTGTTGTAAGATTTCTGTATTTGTTCATAATGGCTCTCACTGTGGTTTGCTGGAGTCCCAAAGCTTTAGAAATGGCTCTGTAACTCTTTCCAGACTGACAGTTGTCAATGATTTTGTTTTTTCATCTTTTGTTGAACTTCTTGAGATCACGGCGTGATGTGTTGCTGTTTGAGATCTCTCAGCCTACTTCACTCAAACAGGTTCTATTGAAGTGATTTCTGGATTCAACAGGTCTGGCAGTGATCAGGCCTGGGTGTGGACAAATCATCATTTAAAAACTGCATTTTATATTTACTTGGGTTATCTTTGTCTAATATTAACATTTGTTTGATGATCTTAAACATTTAAGTGTGATAAATATGAAAAAAGTAAGAAATCAGGAAGGGGACAAATACTTTTTCACGGCACTGTAACTACCTACTTGAAGGGTGAAGTTAGTGATGCCTGCTGGGCTGGAAAGTGTTGGCGTTGGGGAGGGGGACCAGTGTTAAATAAAGGAGGAAGCTGCTGCTGCACTGGCAGTGGAGGGAAGCTGGGTGCTGGCATCCTGGTGCCAAAGGCTCCAGCTGACATGAGCTGCTGGGAGTGTCTGAACTGTGGAGGGAATGTGGCACCAGGACAGTGACTTTGAATTTCTGATCTTTGGTGCAGTCAGATTGTTATTGTAAGATAAAGACAACATATGACCATTCTTTGATCCCAGGATCATATATACTGATGAAAACTGTCCATTTATGTTACTACCACTACAAATATTAATAATAATAACAAGAATGTGCATTTTCCTAAAGAACATGTGTGTGAGTGCTGCCAGCTGCTGCTGAGTTCAGGTGTAACTTGAAAAAGTCTTTACTGACAAGAACAAACTGTGAAGCTTGGTTTATTCTTAGTACAACAACAATGAAAGCAACACAACATTTTATTGTTCAACAGCTGAAACATCAGGTTACATCAACACAGAGCACACATCATCAGTCATTTATATTCTGATGTCCACCTTAAAATGAAACGTCCACCTTAAACAAAAGGACTGAATTCAACTGATGGTGACTGAATTTAAAGACTTTTACAGACAGAATCATCAGACTTCATTCCATCAAATGAAAATGTGTTCATATATTTTGAATGATTTCAAACACATATTTTACATGTTGTAAACATTTCATAATCACATCATTAAACACTGATTTGAGCTAAACAGCAAGAAAAAGAAAATGAGAAGAAGTGACAGAAAAATAAAGATATGTTTGTAATAATGAGACAGCAGGAGGAGCAGGTGCAGCTGAACAGGTTCAACATCATTAATATAATCTTCCTCTTTATCTCTAACTGCTCTGTTCCACTGTCACACACACCTTCAGTGGTAACACCTTCACTTCATTACCAGTGTCAATGAATGGAAACATCTTGTCAGTGAAAGTGTGTGTGATGGTGTGTATGTGTGTGTTTGTATCAGGATCAGAGAACGACAGTTTTCCTCTGTTCATGTCCAGATTCACTCTGATCCTCTGGAGCTTCTTCTGGACATCAAGAGCAGTCTTTGGAGCTGATGGTGACCACGCTGAGTATTTGCCTTGATGGAGCCATATTCCGCAGAATTCAGACCGTATGTTTCCCTTCCTCTGTTCAGACTCTGCTAACACACCCAGTCTCCAGTCTGTACTGTCTCCAACCTCGACATCCCAGCTGTGAGTCCCTGAGTTAAAGCCCTCAGAGCCCACAACAGACCGATACTTTTTAAACCTCTCTGGATTGTCAGGAAGCTGCTGTTCCTCTCCTCGTCTCACACTGGTCAGATCTTCAGACAGGATCAGTTCTGGACCAGCAGTGTTTGGATCCAGAACCACAGGAGTGTAGGAGACCATGTCCTTCATGTTGTTCCAGATGTTGAAGGTCAGGTTGCCCAGGTGTTTGGCCTCGTCTATCAGAGCTCCTGAGGGCAGCTGTGGATCATCCAGCAGGGGGCGCTGCTGGACTCTTTGCACTGCAGCCTTGTAGTTGTGCAGGAATGAGACGTCTTCAGCTCTCAGCTCGTCCTCTGTGGCTCTGACGGTGTCTGAAAGAGCTGCTATCTCTCTGCTCAGAGCCTCCATCTTCTCCTTCATCATCTGACTCTTCTGCTCCTCTTCCTCCCTCAGTGCAGCCATCCTGGCCTCCTCTTCCTCTTCTAGAAACTGGTGAAGCTTCTTAAACTGATCCTTAATCTGCCTCTCTGTGCGTCGGGCCTGGACCTTCATGTGTTCTGCTATTTGATCAAACTTCACTTTAACTTCTTCAAAAACCTTTAACTTCTCCTTTAAGGGCTCCAGAGTTTCCTGAAGGTTCTTCTTGTGTTGTCGTGCAGCTTCATCGATGGGTCTGAATCTGTGGTCGGTGTGTTTTTCTGAATCTCTGCAGACGACACACACCGGCTGTTGATGGTCCAGACAGAAGAGTTTGAGTTTCTCAGAGTGCAGACTGCAGAGAGCCTCTGAAGACCTCTGATCTCTCTCCTGTAAGAAGGCCTCACAAAGGTTCTTTAATGCCAGATCACAAGGTGGATGAAGATCTTCTGTTACAAACTGGACACTCTCGTGTTGGTTTCTCTCTCCACCAGCTCTTCAGACAGTCTTTACAGAAGCTGTGGCTACATGACAGAACAACAGGATCTCTAAAGACCTCCTGACAGACCGGACAGCAGAGATCCTCCTCTGATCTGGAAGCCATTTAGTCTCTGAGTGAAAACACAACAGACAGGATGTTAAAACAGGAAGTCAGTTATGTTTCCCTCTTTGCTGCAGACAGTTATTTCAGTCACTTTCAGTTTGAGTCTTTTTCAGTCAGCAGTAAGTTGAAGTACTTCAGTACTCCGTCCTGTAACTGTCCTCCCACAGTTGAAGTCACGGCTGTGTAATGAAGGTAAATCTTACCGTCTGTCTGTCTCTCTGTGTCTCTTCTCAGTGAGACGTCAACAGGAACAAACTGTTTCCTGTTTCATGTCAGAGGCGGCGTTTTGTCAACCCGCTGATGTGTTTTATTTTAAAGGGAACAGATGACAAATATGATGAATATGATCCATCACACTGCTTTGAGATCACATCATTATATCAACATAACTTTGATGGAAAAAGCACAAAGAAAGAAACGACTGCTTTCACACGTGGAATAACTTTATTTTTTCTCTTTTTAAGTTTGTATTTTATGTCTGCTGCCTTGTTTTTGTTAATGTGAAGCATTTTGTGACACTCTGCTCTTGTATGAATAAATATAGTCACATCAGACGCCCAGACGTTAAACAGACATGTGAAATTAAATATGACTGTCACATAAATGTGGTAGAGCATGTATACATGTTAAGTACAGTATCTGAGTCAGTACTGTGCTCATAGATTTGCTGATAACGTGCAGTAACAATCGTAGTTCTTTTCATCACCACTAGATGTCAGGATGGTTGCAGGTTGGTGTGTGTTTATTAAAGACGATCAGATCACTATTATTAACTTATTATTGACAGTCATAAAGGACCATTCTTCCAGACAGACCTCTAAGCTGATCTTAAATTTATGTTGGTGCATCTACCCAAACAAATTTATAATGAATCACATTATCTGACACGTAGTGAACTTTGTGTTTTTGTGCTCCCAGCAGCTCAGCAGCCCATCAGTGGCTCATTTTCATCAGAGAACAGAACTCAGCTTTCAGATAAATGTAACGATGTAAAATGTTCTTGAGGAGGTTCTAGATGTTCGTAGGTTTGTTTCTGAGAAGGCAATTTATAGACAAACACATTGACCACTCAGGTGATTGTGACCTGCATGATTAAGAGTCAATCTACTCTTTGGACCAATCAGATTCTTGCCTTTACTTTGCTCTTTGTTCCAGCACCTGGAGAAGTTTTTTAGATGTATGTAACCTACACCGATTGTACTGACGAGGTTCTAGACATTCACATTCATTCTAGTTGTAGTGTTCCTTCAAGGCGTGGTTATAATGCTGAGGAAGTTCTTGTAATATTGGACACTGACAGCAGCACTCAGTGAACTAGCTTTTAGCTCGTCACACACCAGAAAACATCTGGCTGATGCTTCACTTCTTAAACAGTCTCAGTTTGTGCTGAATAACAATGAGTGAGGAGCTGTGGAGGGTCGGACACAAACAGTGCTTCAGCTCACCCACTGTTTTACTGAAGCAGGTTTGTCTCCTGAGACTATGACATCACTATATTATATATATCATTATATTCTAATATAATACACATGATGTGAGCGCTGGTGAACTGGTGGTTTCAGATCAGCTTCACATCACACTAAAACGCTGTTTTTCATATATTGATACTGTGTGATTTTAAATAGTTTGTTGTTGATGCTGATGGTCCGGAGTCCTCGAACCAAATGTCCTCCTAAACCACAAAAGTGAGTTTTCATTCATCAGTCTTGACTGAATAACTCGAGTCCAATATGCAAATTTGCAGACTTAACATAGAAGTTGTCATTGCGATAGAAGCTATAAACTTAATGTTTTTCATGATCTGCTGTACACAGTCACTGCACCTGCAGCACAGATTCAAAATGAAGAGACATTTTGGACTATCGTTTGTACTTCAGATGCTTTCTGCAGCGTCTTGTTTAACAGATTTTGTTTCTAGTGAGAGTTTTTTCTGCGACCCGCTGACCTCTGAACTGGAAGCCCTTCCTGTCTGCTCTCCAGGGCTGCAGGCCGGCGTGTTGACACTGAGCAGCAGGAAGTGAGGTAATCCTGCAGCTAACACGATGAACCCTACATGAAAACATGGGAATTATGGGAAAACTGTCTCTACGATGTCTCTCCATTATTTTCCACTGACAGTGACACATTTATTTATTTCTGTGAATAAAAGTGTGATTCATGCATTTTGAAGTTGATTTGTTCTTTTAATAATTCTTACTATGGCCTTTCGTCGAGCACCTGTGACCCCCCCCCACACACACACACTTTTATTTAATCTGTTTCAGTTTTTCACATCCTGTCACTCTTTCTCTATTCGGCTCATCTCCTTCTCTGTCTAATAACATCCTCAGTTTCCTCTGATCCTAATAATACCAAATGATAATCATGCTGACAGTAACACATCCTGTATGCCTCTGTCACATCCCCTCCACTATTTTCACCCTCTCTTCTGTCTTTGAATCAGTTGATGAGCTTCATTTTTCCACTTATGTTTTGTTTTAATGTTAAAAAAAGAAGGAAATGTTCACAGTTAAACATATTGAACTATTTATAACAGACGTCTGGTGATATTCTTAAGCAGCTAACTGCTAACTAACTGCTGCTAACTGAATCTGCCGTTAGAAGGCAACAGAACCGGGCTCAGCAGCCGGACCGGGTTGGAGCACAGCCTCTGAGACCAACAGGGAATAACGTTACAGTACCGAGGTGATCTACAGACTTTATGATGGAAACATTGATCAGTAGTGAAGCGCTAACTGTGGTTAGCTCAGTCAGCCGTGTAGCTAACTGAACTGACAGAAGCCAAACCCGGCAAGAAAAGCTGCTCACTGCTGGTCCAGAGGTTCTGTTCGGTCCGGCCGTATTCACTGGAAGTTAGATGCTGATACTAGCTCATAGCGCTATATGCTGGTGAGGCATACAGTGTTGAGAGATGGACGAAGATATTGTTGGCTTGAGTCTGAACGTGAGACAAATATAGAACACCAGACTGATCCAACAACACTTCAACAGTTTTGTTTTCTGGTCTACAGACCGTCGATGGCTCACGGGGCAGCTGGCGTGACTCCACACTTTTAGTGACAGTTTTTTTTGTTTCTGGGCCGTGTGAAACTACAAAAAATGCAAAGTCAACTTTTCCACTCTGGTTGGAGCCAAAGAAAATTAACAGCGTGTAAGATTACAAAGCTGGAGTTTGACTGATCACACCTGTATTCACAGGAAGGAACAGAAAGGAAAAGCACAAACACAGCCCTGTGCGCTCCAATAGCTGCTAACCTCACCACTTTACATGCACAGTCTGTAACCATCTGTTGTAAAGAGGAAGCAGGGGAGGATGTCTCCAGAGAGATGGATCCAAAGCAAATAACTCACATCATCCCTAACCCAGAAATGGATCCGGGAAGGAAGTGATTTAGCACCGTCCCTGTACAGGCGTCCAATGGACCAGGAAGGAAAATCAATCTCCACGCCTTCATTAAACATCTCACTGGTCTCATTTCCTGACTGCGACAAATAAACACAGAGCCACTCAGACTGTGAACAGGAAGTGAAATATTAGATCAGATCTGAAGAGCTGCTGTTCTCCTGAAGGTGCAAACATATCAGACAATCATCAGGGGAGACAGTAACGGATACGTGATGACTTCGGTGCATATTAGTAGGTGCTCAGTGTCTGCAGCTGACCTCGTCTCTCACCGGGTCACGGAGTTTTGGGGCTCCAGCCTCTCTCTCTCTCTCTCTCTCTCTCTCTCTCTCTCTCTCTCTCTCTCTCTCTCTCTCTCTCTCTCTCTCTCTCAGGCCCTGCTGTGGTGACCCCTCGATCTGGATCAAAGGTTTCATTGGGGGCCCTGCTGGCCTTCACTGACCTCAGAGAGGATCATCTGTAGAAGTCTGCTCGGGGTTTGAAAATAAGGCCAGATGTACCCAGCTGGACACTGCAGAAGCTGCAGGATATAAAATCACATTAGAGCACATGGATCTGATCTCCGACGGTCTCTGACAGTTACTGAGATACTCTCTGGAGGAGATGCTCTGGATAACACCTGTGTCTCTCTGGGAAAGTCTGATTCTGAAACTAAAGTATTTCATGCAGTCACAACATTAGAGCTGCTCCAGTGAACAGTTTTATTTCAATAACAGATTCAATCACTCTTTGTAGGTCAGACGTGTCCATTGATGAAGCCTTGTTGACAGTTTCTTCAGAAGGCAAAGCTTCTCTTCAGACACCGTGTTTGGGTAAGTTCAGATGTTTGCAATAAGAAGAACGACGACTCTTTCCATAAATCTGCTGGAACACAGAAACCTTCTGACGTCTGGATCCTGAGAGGTTTTTTTTTCTCATTCTCTCGAGATCGGAGGAAAACTTTAGCATGAAGTCAGCAAAACAACACTGGGGCTGTAACTTCCCTTTGTGCTATTTAGGCTGCACCTGCACCGAGAGCTGGGTGGGAAAGGGAAAGGATGTCAGAGCAGAGAAACCTGCTGGTCCAGATGTTGACCTCCAAAGTGTCATCTATCACCCAGACGTATATACATAGATGAAGTCGAGGTTGTGTTTTTGTCCCATCTGTCCTCTGTCCTCCAGTACCTGGACCAATAGAGACAAAAAGTCATGTTTGAGGTATTTACAGGTGTTCTTCGTGGTATTTTAGAGTTTGTCATTTCCTGATAAATGATGAATTATCTTGTACTCGTATCCTAAATTATTCATTTTTTTTAAAAATTCCAGTGAAATGCTTTCTTTCTAGTAATCGCTGTCATGTTAGAGTTTTCTGGTGAAGAAACCGAGACTTCCTTAATGAAAAGATCAAACACATCTGATACTTTCACCATCAGCTTCGTTAGCCGTGCAGCTAGCTTAGGTTAGCTAACTCAGCTCCAGGATGCCAGGAGCCAAAGCCGGCATAAAAACCACCATGGTACTGTATTCTCTGTCCTCATACTGAACTCTGTCCATCTCAGGATGCTGTGTTCTGCCCTGATCTGGGTTCACTGGAAGTCCATAGGACCTCTCTACAGACTGTAATTGCTGCATGGCAATAACGTAAAGGACACTCAGCACTGGTTCATGGGAACTCTAATTGTCTATTAAAACGAACTGATTCTCACACACACACACACAAATGTTTTCTGGTCTTCCTCATCTGTAACGTTATAATCCACCAGATTTCAGTCCTGGTTGACTTTGTGACACCGTTGTTTCCGTGGTAACAACAGTTAATTCATAGTTTAAAGACATAGCAAAGATACATTACCAGCTACTTTGTCAGAAATCCAGCGCTGTAGCAGCTGGGCTGTGTGTTTACTGTGCAGCCTAACAAACACAGATAGTTTTAATAAAGATGTAGGTCAATCATAATTACAAGCTCCATCTGTTTTCAGGCAGCCAGTTTTCATTCACACACACAGTAAAGGCAATAATGTCCAGCAGGAAGCATATCAAGTAAATCATACATGGGAGTTTTGTTTAAAGCTGCTGATTCAGTATTTCAGTTCTTTTTCTTCTCCTGACAGCTCCACACAAACTCAGGACCACCCTGGACGTGAGACTGGAGCCCTACAGAGGCTTCAGAGGACAACAGGGATGTGGACGATAAATAAACCTCAGCTGTGTCTCTCAGCTGATTCCTCCCAGATGTTAAAGTCTGCAGGACTGGAGGGTGGAGGCTTCCCTGTTGGCTGATTCTGAGAGAGGAAATGTGACCCAGATAGTCTCCATCAGAACATGCTCAGATGTAAGTAAGTATGCCGCTCCCTCAAAACTTGGAATCAGTCTTTGTATGTGTTTAACCCGCTGGGTCCTATCAAGAGCCTTTCATCAAGTGCTAGCAGGTACATCTGGCTGTACATGTTTTGAATGTTGAGAATGAAAACTCAGACACAAGCTGGACAATGTAGTGCAGCGTTAGTGAGGAAGGTACAGATCTGTTAACAACCACTACAAAAGTGCATGGCTCAATACAGGAGAGCCAACTCAGGTCAGGACTCAGCAGTCCACATACTCACATGAGGGCAGGCTGAGTTATTGACCCACCGGTGACCCAAGTCAGCCCAAATCTGGTGCTACAGTAAAAACTCAGGTTCTCTCATTCATTTGAACGGGGAGAGGAGAAGCTGAGCCAGTGAAATAAAAAGTTATTTTCTGAATGCTTCATAGTGGTTACCTTCAGCGCAAAAAAACACACCGCCAGATCAACGACCCACGTGTGTCCTTAACGACCCAGGTGTGTCCTTAGTGACTCAGTCAGGTGACTGCAGGATGGAGGGTGTGTCCATGAGTCTCATGCCTGTCACGGTGTCAGCGACCGAGGAGAAGTAACTACCTGGAACTCAACAACACCTTGAAGAAGCTTCTTGGATCAGAGATGAAACCTCCACTTAACTACAACAACCTTCAGCGGGTACTCCATACTGACCTGGATGACTGATTACTTTGATATGTTTGTCTGTACTCGTGCTGCTGACCTGTCTTGTGTTTTTCTGCTGGTTAAATAAAGCTTTCAGGGAAGTGAAGGTTATACACTTTAGCTGTTATCATGTGTGATCATGTTTTTAGTTTTTACTCGCTGCATCTATCATCTTTTGAAAACCAGGATGAAGATGTCCTCAGGAGTTTAATGGTTAGTCTCCATCAATAGTAAAGTGTCAAAATAAAGGTGTTATTTAAGGTATTTTCCTCCTTCAGAAACTCCCTTCAATAATTTGAAGTGATTTGACATCAGCTAAGGAGAGTTTAACATAAAAGTTATTTTAAGGAGTGTGCAGAGATTCACAGAGTGTGTTAGTGACAGAGTACTAGCTGAAGGCAGGAAAGAGTTAAAACTTTTCTTGTTAGTCCAGTAGGAGGTGGTATGGAGGGGGGAGGAGGGGAGAGGAGGTGTGGGGGGAGGGCAGTCCCCCCTGTTTTTTCTATTGATAGTCATATTCCCCCATTTATTCCTGCAGTGAGGACGATGCAGAGTGACGAGCTCAGAGAGACGACCTGTGGAGCGTCCACGCTGAGGAAAATATGAACGACTGATTCAGAGAAAAAACAGAAGACACACAGAGAATGGAGAGCTGCACACCTCGACAGTAAGTGTGTTTATTCCTCCTTTTTCCAGGATGGAAAGCAGGTGGCTGCTGTGTGTGTGTGTGTGTGTGTGTGTGTTCAATCATTACTGACTGTTGATCTCAGATCATCAAAATCCTCCTTAAGAGTTTCATTAATACAGATTAATTAATAACTCCATTTAAGGTGACCTGTCAATGAATCTGACAAATTAAGGTCAATGTGAGGCACTAAATTAATATTTAAGGGTGTTTGTGTTTTAAGACGGACTGACTCTGACCTTTTTTTTTTTATCATTGATGCACAGAAACAGATTTTCCATCACAGGTTTTTATGCAGGACTTCATGACTTTGTTGAATGCAGAAAAGATCTGTAGATGTAGAAACAAAATAATAAAAAAAAGAAATAAAAAGAGTTGCTTTTGTGAACATCTGAGTAAAGATTTTTCTTCTTCACAGACTCACTAAAAAACTAAATATTGTGTAAAGATCATTATAAATTATAAATTATAAATCTGAATCCATTCATGATGAGTCATTAAGACATCAGACAAACATTTCCTTCTGTGATGTATGCACTCTGCACTCATTATGAAGTTTAGAGAGATCGACCACTTCAACTGATCTTAATTTAGTGGCTGAAATCTTTAATCATCAATATTATCTGCAGACTGAGGAGCATGAGCAACATTTAAAACTTAACTTTGGGACATTAATGTCTAAACTGATCTGTTTTACCCCTTAAGATGACTGATTCCATTCACATTCCACCTTAAAACTTCAGGTTATTTAAAAGTTTTTAAGGAGTACTCTTTGTGTAACCTCACTAAAGGTAACATTTTAATTCTATGATTATTTCTCTCAGTCGTCTTTCCTGCTTCGTTTCCTCATCTCCTCAATTAAGACCAGACTTGTTAAAGCAGACTTATTTTGCAGTGCAGCCAATCAGGGCGGCTCCAGTCACAGCGCGTCATGTGTCACATTTAAAATCACATAATAATATTCTTGACAGCTGAACAGGAGGGTGGACACAATAAAGGAAACACCAGACTTTTTAATAAAGCTGCAATGATTAGTCGATGAATCGATCATTGCTGAAACACAAACAAATATTTTCTTGTTTCAGCTTCTCACTTCAGCTGAATATTTTTTGATCAAACCAGACATTGGGAGCAATGGACACAAGTTTTATTCATTCACAACAGATAGTTAAATAACGTAGATGAAAATGTCGGACCACTCAGGTTAAACACATTTCCATGTTGGACCGCCATGTTTCTACAGAATGTACAAACTAGTTCTAGACTCGGACTTTAAGTTTTTTTTGTTCGTTTCGTGGCCACAGCAGTTTCTGGAGAGGGTGAGGCGAGCAACTGCAATCAGCAACTACCCCCCTAGATGGCACTAAATCCTACACACTGCTCCTTTAAATGAGGTAGCTCACCATGGTAACAGGGTAGATTACCATAATGCGCTGCACAGTTATACTGCTGCAAAGCAACGCAACTTCAGAATACATACATTATAAATACAACATTAAGGTCAGATTTGATTTCTTTGATTTCAGGCGTTCTTTGGAAGCCTCAGACTTTAAAGGTCCAGTCTGCAGAATTTAGCGCCATCTAGTGGTGCAGCTGCTTATAGAAACACCCTCATCTCGCCTTCTCCTTTGTACCATAAAAGACATGAAAAACCTTAAAGTTCCTATCTAGAGCCATGTGACATGAAGGCTGTCACAGTCGGCTTCTCATTGGATTGGACAATGGATTCTAGTAGATTATTAGATTATTTCTAATTGTCTAATTATTTTCATTGGATTATATTTGATCCATGTTTTCTGATCTCCTGTTTGTCTGAAATCTTCCATCTGTTTGACATTAAAGTGTAATTAGCAGCTGGACAGCATCACTCTTGTAGTCATCGTGGACGTGGGGTAAGAAGCAGAGAACTTTAATTTATCTGAAAAGGTTTAATGTCATAAAACTTGGAGGTCTGAACCACCTTTTTGGTTTGTTCATAATTAATGTTAATGTGTTTTTTTTCTACAGCTCTTAAGGCCTGAGAATAATGAAAGATAAAATATTTAAATAAAATGGGTTACCACATACAGGCGTGGACTGTGAGCACCAGAGGCTTAATTAAAGTAGGTAGTTGATTCATCTTTCAACTGAATCTTCTGTTTTCAGCTAGCTGTTCTGTGATTGGCTGATCGCTGACATCACTATCAATATGGCCCACATCTTCCTCGCCAGTAAGATCACCATGCCAGACGACCTCCACTGCAAAGGCGGTGCCAGGATCCCCAGGAGTGCCATGAGAATGCCAACATCGATCTCTGCTGAGAAGCTGAGCCGGGACAAGCTCAGGAAGGACCACGGCGTCATCATGACCTCACACGTCCCGCACGTCAATGAGGTCCAGCTGACAGCAGCCACCGGCGGCGCAGAGATGTCGTGCTACCGCTGCACTGTGCCGTTCGGTGTGGTTGTCCTCATTGCTGGCATCGTGGTCACGGCGGTCGCATACACCTTCAACTCCCATGGGTCCACCATCTCGGTGCTGGGACTGGTGCTGCTGTCTGCAGGTCTGGGCCTTCTGGGCTCAAGCGCCGTCTGCTGGAGGGTCCGGCTGAGGAAGAAGAGGGACAAACGGAGGGAGAGCCAGACCGCCCTCATGGCCAGCCAGGGATACTGTGTGGCCTGATCAAAAGTCCTGAATCTAGTCCTGAGTGGAGATCAAGTTTAAGCTCTTTCTATCCAAAAAGTCACACTTGTGTTGTGGACGATGAACTTCAGGGAGACATTGATCCTGAACGCACCATGCAAAGTTTAACAGGGATATAAATTGGTAAACGTAAAGAGATGGAGCTTGTACATGCTGCAGGGTCTATCAGAGGCGGTGATGTAGACACCTTGAAGGACTTACTGATGCCATGAGGTTACAGTGAGTGAAGGATGGACAGATGGCAGTAAATACTGAATTATTGAACTCTATACTGGAAGTGCTGGACAATGGACAGAGGACTTTTATGAAGCTCTAGTGCTGAGACAATGAGTTCAACAAACAATAATTTAGTAATTGACGACTGATAAACCATTTTAGGTCAGTTATGAAGCTACAACATTCATCTGGATTCAGCTTGTCAAACTTTCTCTCTGTTTTGTATCATTCAGGTTTTAGACGTCACCTTCAGTTCTATGGATCCCCCTGTAGTGACAACACTGTCATGTATCTAAGTACAAGTTACTAATGAAAATACATCCCTGCACCTGTACCTCACATATACAGTGACTTGGTTGTGTGAATTGTGCCTTTCTAAGTCATGTCCAAACAGTTGTTGATGGACTCTAATCACAGGATGCTAAAGCTAAAGTTTTGAATACTTCTGTAAAAGAGAGATTTGATAAAAAAAAGGAGAGTTCATAAATTTTAAATAAATTTCAGACCAACAAAGCTCATCTATGATGTACAGTATCTCTAACTAAATGCTGCTAATAAGCTCTGAGACATTTAACAAGGTACTCTGTTGTTGGTGTTTCTCTTTCTTAGACAAAATACAGAATAAGCCTCGTCTGTGGTCTCGGCATTCTGTGATTCTGTCGCATAGCAGGTGAAAACATTGGATTTAATCGTGTGTGAGTTAACTTTCATCAGTAGACGTGTTTGGGATCCTGAGAAAAATCTGCAGCTGAATCACGGAGTACTGAGCTCACACGTGGCTAATCTCTGATATGCATGCAACCTTGTATATTTAACTCGTGCACTATGATCCAAAGTGATGAACAATAACCACGTCATGTATTCCACTGTATTAACACGTAGCTGTCTAACTGTTTAACTGTGGGTTTATTTATTCCGTCTCAATATGAGTGAAGCATTTGTTCTATTAAACTCAACATTCAACGTGAGACTGAACGACTTCTTTTGAATTTACTCACGAGGTATTCAGAGCAGGTTGAGGACAGACTGGAAAGTTAAAGCAGCTCGGCTGTTATATTTAGTTGTGTTTATGTTGCCTAGCATCCCACAGACACACGACCAGATAATAAACTGGAGAGGGGGGGGTTGCGTCATTTGGAGGAGGAGGAGGAGGTTGTGGTGACGGGTAACGGTTACAACGCGTTGTCACTTCTGCAGTGCTAACTTTATCTCCACTGGAGTGCAGCATCCTGGGAATGTGGGAGGGAGGGGTGAGTGGTGGCGATAGGGTGAGAGACATAGACAGAGAGTGGAAAGAGAGCGAGAGAGAGAGAGGATGCAGCGTTGCATCACCACCGTGGATCTTCAGTCTCGTTCCTTCAGACACTTCGGAGGAGGCACAGTTCCTCTCCGAAGGTGAAAATAGAAGCAGTGAAGTGGAAAAACATCTGAACCTCACAGGAAGTGAACAGTGACACCGTCTGCAGCAGATCGTCACCCACTGATGATACCAATAAGTTACAAATCAAATACGATTTGGTCATAATGAAAAAGTTTCTCACCATAATTAACACAGACGTTTGTTTGTGGAGATTCAGGCTGCACCTTTATTTAACTGAACTGCAGCTCGTGAACAAGACTAAGAGACTTGCTAACATGCTAACAGCTCAGTGAGGTTCAAAGTGACACTAACATGTTTTTGCAGGTATATTTGGATCAGGATTATTGTAGGATGGATTCTTATTTTATAAGAATATAAGAATCTTATAGGATTAGATTTTGGCATCAGAAATATTCTGGTTCCCATTTGTAGTCCGAGTAGTATTGACCAATCACATTTGAACAAAAGTTTATGTGGAGAACAAAAGAGGTCAAACACATCTGTGAAGCCATCAGTGATTTAGCTTTTTTTTTTTTAAATGCAGATATCTCATCTGTCTTTCTCGTCATTCTCACAAACCAAGTTGCTAATCGGACAGCTGAGGAAGTTTTGGTCTAGCCCTGAAACATTGGTCGTTGGCCTGAGAAGCTAAATCATCATCAGATGATCACTGAACGGTTCAGAGATTGATTGTCTGGTCACCGTGGGTGGATGATATTTTCTGGGTGACATGTGGGTGATAGAGGAAAAATCTACAGGATTCATCTCATGGATGTCCATCTAAAGGTTTTAGTCTTGACCAAAGTGTTGGACTGTTGGACGGACCAACATTACCAAGAACTAATAACTGCTGATTGGAAACATTTCTAAGGACTCTTCCAGTTTGCCCGTTTTGAAAGATTTACCTCTTTAATGGAGGTAAAAATGTAGAATTTAACCATCACTGAGATGTATTTCAGGACAGACTGCATAATCACTGATTCTTTGTGTTTTCTGCTTTGCATTGCCTCAGGCTGTGTGAGGAGGGTTCAGAGGGGAAATCCCGACCCTCCCTTCCCTTCCTGTAACACACTGACCAGCTGAGTGACCAAAGGTGCAACACAGTGGCAGTGACAGCCCTCCTCCCCCCTTTAAACACAGCCAGAAAGAGCCTGGCACGCAAAGAGACGGGGAATCGGCACGATTAAAAGGGATCAGCCGGGGAACAGGAAGGTGTTTTCTGTTCCCACACACCCTTTACCCAAACTTTGAAATAATTCCCCTGCAGGCGTGTGATTGTTCTGCCATCTGATGAGCCTCAAGGTCAGCAGAGTCGGCGCGAGGCTGAAGAGAACCTGGTTCTCTGGTTTTTAATAGATCATTTGATGGTCATATAAATGTTTTTCCTCCAATTGGAAGCAAGTTGTAAAGTTTCAGTGGGAGTTTATCTTTCTGAGCTCTGTTTTAAGATGGCTGCCAACATGATATCAGGGAGTAACAACAGAAATCTGTGTAAATCTGTAGGAGACCTTCCTGTGTGGTCAAAGGTTGTTCTCATTAACTTCCTCTGTTGATCATCATAGATACACTGTAAAAAAAGAAAAATCACACATTGATGGAAAATAACATTTTTTAAAACAAATTACGGACATTATCTGTAAATTACCAACCAATCAAAGTTGTTGTGGTGTTGAGAACACACCAAGCTTCATTGTAAATACACATTGTTGAGCTGTAGATCAAATCAACAATGTTCCTCAGTCCATGTCTTTCTGTGGTGGAACATCAATAAAATATCGACTGCAGAAACACTAATGAATTTCTCAAGCCGGAGCTCTTATAATAGTTTCCACTGCAAACGAGTGAGCTCATTAGAGTTACAGAGAGTAACAGACAGTGTCCTGATATCTGCAGAGGTGAGGTTTAATTACCTGTCAGCTGAGAGACTGCAGCCGCCCGCTGACATGTGGGTGGCTCGGTAATGAGGCTGGATATCGACGACGCTGTCAGTCAGAGCTGCTGGGAGGCAGCGAAGCTCGTTACAGACTCTCGTCCAAACCGTCCTGTTTCCTGCAGCAGAGTCGCTGCTAAAACTGGAATCTGATGTGAACCTCACAGGTCGAACCACTTCTCCACGCTGAAAAGAAAACTAAATAAATCAAACCTGAGTGAGTGGTGATAAGGTGACCGGGCTCACAATATAGTCATGTAGGCTGCCATATGACGATCGTCAAATTTTAAACAAATTACCGGATGGTTTGTTGCTCCTGTTTCAACTGATTCTGGTCTGAACCCGAATCCTGTGTTCGGACTCAAGAGCAAAGCTTGAAGGTGGATTTTTGGATGGATTTTCATGAGTCCACCTGCCTCGCAAGATTGGACACACCAAGATTCTTCAGTTGGTGCCATTAGACCATCAACAAGACACAACGAGATGATGTTGTTCAAAGAACTCCAGTCAAAGCTCAAAAGATAAAAAACCTGATGGAAATCATCAGTTAATCAATAAGTCTGTTTCCATACGCCAACTTTTTCTTTAAGGTCAACAAACTACCACATAGTTTAACTTTGTTGCCTGTTAACATGTTCACAATTTGTTATCTTACAGAGCCAGATCAAATAAACATAAAATGGTGTTTAACATTTGAATACCCACATCACAGATATCAGATCAGAAGATGAGGATGTTCTCAGTGTCTGTGGAGATGATAAATGTCACAGAATGAAAGTTCAGCTGTTCCCTGAAGCTGCGACGGCTGGAAATTGTTCTGAACTGTGGAGGTCACGAGGCTGCAGAGGTTAAATCTTCATATCCGTCTTTTTGGCTGGAAAGAAATATAAACTCTTCCTCCTGAGGAAGTCTGTTTATTGGTCAGAGGTTTAAATAAATCTGTCTGTACAGACAACAGCTTCATTCATTAACATAATTATTTTAGATTTATTTATGTCTGAAGTCATTGCAGATCTTCAGTGAGGCAAATGATGGAAGTGTTTTGGATGACTGGGAAGAAGAAGAAGAAGAAGAAGAGGAGGTCTTCAGGCCCAGCAGTCAGCAGCTATCTATGGACATAATGGCAGAGGAGAAGAGAGTGAAGAGGACGTTGACGGAGGAAGCTAAGAAGAGAAAAGGAGAGAGTGAGCGAGCAAGAAGCCGCCGGACAAGAGTAAACCTGGGACTGACTTTTAGTGGTTGGTGAGAGCTTGGTGAAATAAAAGGCTGAAAGACAGACGCCGAGCTGGGCTGACTGCTGTTGGACTAGTCAGTAATATTAGCTGGCTGCTATGTCTGCTGTTGGTGACCTTGTTGATGATTGGCTGTTAGCAAAGTTGTCGACTCGCTAGTTTTTGATCAGAAGTAATGTAATCAGAACAAATACTCGAGTACAGCTGAACATAGTTACCACAGTGAGATTACACTCTGAAACTGGAGACAACAAGGTATTTTAGTTGTAGAATATAGTTCAGTGTGTTGTCTGTGGGCAGCTCCAGTTGGTCTGTGCTGGGAAAGATCCTGTGACATAAGCTGGTTTCAGCCTCTGAAGGAGACCAACCAGCAGGGCCAACAATGGCACAGAGGCCCCAGAAGACCTCGAAAGGTCCCATTAACCAGGGAGAGGCACTTCCCTTCATCCGTCAAAAATCCATTTTCTCTCTTTTTCTCTGCGTCTGTTTCTTTCATTTGTTGGCGTGCTGATGGATTTAAAGGCTTAGTGAAATAATAGGGTGTGCTTGTAGCTCCCAGTTTGTGGTGGGTGCTGTGAGAGACAGGAGGGGTGCCGCCTCAACGCAGGAAGTCCACATTGTGTTTCAAAAGAATGGCAGCCCGAATTTTGATTGCCATCGTGGCTCGCTGTCGTTCTTCCAGTCAGGTTGTGATAAGAACGCTGAAGGCTGTTCATGAGAGCCTCAATGCACAGAGGTGACTCCACTTCCTTTAAACAACACAATGCTCTGCATCAGGAGTGCAGGACCTGAACTGTTCACCCTGCAGGGTCAGCATGGAGGGATGGCGATGTGTTCGCAGTCACACCTACAGGACACTCTGCTCTTTAGTTTATCACAGTCAGCTGGTCCACGCATTGAAATATCATGTTGTGTCATTTGAAAGACAGTTCAGGAGGTTTTCTGGTGAACTATTTCTCGGCTTGGACCAGTAACTTGCAGGAGTTGCTACTCCAAGGCAAGAAGTCGTGATAACCCCACATCAAAGGGTGAATTCTTGTTTTTCATACACAATTAAACAAATTAGATATAATGTGTTACTCAGGGAGCTTTATAACTTTATAGGTGCCACCCTAGCTGTTTCCAGTCTTTGTGCTAAGCTAAACCAGCTGCTGGAGAAACCTGCGTCTCGACAAAATCACTGTAAATTCACAGAATAAAGAAATAATGTGATCGATGTTCATTGTTCTTTGGAACAGAATAGATTTTTAACTTTGTGTCCCAGTTTCACCTCCGTCACATGATGATTGGAAACTTTTTTTTTTATTATTCATCCTTTTGCTCCATCTGTTTTTCTTCATCCGTCAGCCATAAAAAAACCCTCTACAGATGCAGAACAGCAACGACTGTGCAAGGAATTAGTCTGATTCCTGAGAGGACTTCACATCTGCAAACATACAGGGTGTGGCAGGATGACCTCGCAGTGAACGAGGCTGTCCCACATTTGTTCTCCATCAACAGCTCTGTGTTTGGTTAAAGTTAGGAAAGACACCAGATCTGAAAGCACCCAGTAGCCCCGTAATTACATTCACATTGGACGATTCTGCAGCATGTGATCACGTGATCTGGCATCAACGTTCAGGGTTAATGTAGGAAGTGGTGTGACTGACATGGAAAAGTCCAAACCGATTCTTGAACCTGCCTGCTTCTCATCAAATGTAGATGTTTTTTATTCAACCATCTGATACAGTGGAGTCCAAAAGTCTGAGACGACTAGTCAAGATACTGAAAATGTTCGTAAATTACAGAATTTCTTAGTATTTGGTTTAATGACATCACAAACTCGCCACGGACTCCACAAGATTGTGTGAAGTCCCAGAATGCTTCAAGTTTCCCCATAAATGTTCAGTCAGGTTGACTCTTTGGTCTTCCCGTTGTTCTTGCAGAGCTTTGAGGCTCATGATCCTGCTGCCTTCTCAAACCAGAGGGTGTAGCAGGTCTCTGAAGAATGGAGTGCTGCTTCACCCCCACAGACCACCATGTTTCACTGTGGGTTTGAGCCCCAGCAGTATCCGCCTCACTTTCCGTCAGTCCATCTCAGATGTTTCTGGTGGTGTTGATTTCTGTCTTTCTCTTTGCTTGCTAGAGTCTTAACTTCATTTGTAGATGCAGTGATGAACTTTGCCCCATTCATAACCAATCATGATGCATTGCTCCATTAAAAACAAGCATCAGGACTTCATTGAAGCACATGAAGTCTTTTCCATCTTTAAGGTGTTTTTCCATCCATGAATCTGCTGCTCTACAGGCTGACGGTTGACTTCACACCTACATCTCTGCACATTTGTTTAAAATTTCATGTGTAATTTTGCGTCATGGTTTCATCATTCAGAAGTGACAGTTTTCAGATGTGCTGGCTGGTTTGACAAACCATTAGCAGGTCATTTCAGCTTGTTTGGGTGTCCTCTATCTAAAGTCTAATATCCGCTTTGCTATATTTTTCCTGCTCTGTTATTTTTCCCCCGCCTTTTTCCCCCCAACACTCACCATCTGCTGTCGAGGACAGTAGTTAGGTGTCCCTGGTTTGAAAGGTATTTCCTGATTCTGTTATTTTACAACATTTTTGAAGAGACTGGATATCCTCTTTCATTTTTCTGTGTTTTATTTAGACAGGAGAGGTTTGAGACAGTTTACAGACATTCAGACTGAATCTGAGCGTTTTCTGCAATACAGGCCAAAGTTTTTATTGTTTCACTGTTTCTGCATTTTGGTCATATTAAAATTGTTTTTGTGTTGAGGATTTGCATGAATCTATGTGTGAGACACTCGAGAAGCTGCAGCACTGATGCATAATGCAGAACAGATGAGTCCAAACAACATGAAGCATTTTCAAAGCAGGAAAACTCTTTGTGCCGCTCGGTCTGCACATTATGTGGGTGATGGGTCACATGACATCATACATACAGTCCATCCGGTATACGTTTAGGTCTTTGATCTCATTGGTGCTCGGACTCTCTGAGCTTCAGCCACTCTTACAGATGATGTTCCGCATGAGTGTCCAACAGGAAGCAGCAGTTATTTGTTTGAATAAACAGAAGAAGAAGAGCCTGGCACTGAGCATGAGCAGTGAGAAAAGAGCGCCACCTACAGGAACTCAACACACATCACCAGAAAGAACAGTCGACTTATGATTCATTGTTTTACATTACATTTCATGACCTCCCTCTCCACTAAACAGATTCATGGATCGACCACTGATACTGAAGTACCACTGTACAAACAATGTGGTCAAACATGGCAGACTCTCATTCTGAGGTAACAAAACCAAAAACAAGTCTTATTTTCAGGTGATGACACACAAATGAAAACAGAGTTATGAATATTATATTTCATTTTAAACACTAGACCTTTAATTTTCAATGCAATATTTTTACAGTGTGGTACTTTTACATAAATAAAGGATCAGGATACTCCCTCCACTACTGAGGAAAATTATAAATGTTGGACTAAAGTTTTCAGTTGAAGTCGTCCTGCGTTGGTCTCTGCATTGAAACTAGATCTTCAGTCCAACTGAAAGTCCTGGTTTAAACAAAGACAACTTCTTTTCCACAGCACAAATTTTAATTATTGTTTATATTATTTGGGATGTTGATAATTTTCTTACAACCCACTTTCTCCAAATACTTGTATACTTGACATAAATCTCCACTGTCAGGTTATAAAAACAAAGAAAAGTGACAAAATTATTTGTGTGAATAATGAAAAAAGGGAGAATTCAGATTGTTTCCACACCTGATTAATTCAGCATAACTTTAAGCTTTAATATAATTTGAACAGGTGAGTTGTTGGACATTTGTTGGACAACATGGAGAAATTATGGAGACTGACTCACTTCTGGAGCCAGAATTGCGTGGACGAGAAGAGGAACTGCAGTTTTTGGCTTCACTTCACAGACATGGAGGTTGCCACATGGTTTTGTCTGATGAGAAAGTTTGAAGACCCACAGCAGAATTGGTCTCCCTGAGCTACCTCTGCAGGTCTCGAATGAGGTGGACTTCATATAATTACTCCAATGGCTGAACATCTAAACAGTATTCAGGTTTTTACTGCTAAAACAATCATTTAAGGAATGTCAGATATAACAAGCTTTGTTGTTTCTATTTGATGTGCAGACTAAATGTCATTTAAATCAAAAGATTCTAATAATATAGTAGCAGTAGTAGTGATATAGTAGAGAGGATGGATTTGCAGAAGCTCTGCCTGCAGGCTAAAATCCTCTGGCTGTCATTACAGGACGTGCTAACATGCTAACAGCAATACTCTTAAAATGGCATGTTTGAAGTCAGACCGCAGCCTGCTCTGTGACCTTTATGCTTTTAATCTAATTTGATTTAAAATGTAAAAGTAATCACTCAGAGTGACACAATGAAGCAGTTGTTTTAATACATATTACAGCACTCCCAAAATCCCCAAAGTGACGCGTGACGCTCACGGCGAGCTGACAGGTGTGTGTTGTCCCATCCTCCATTTTACTGACTATAATTTTGTAGTTGGCAAAATCAAAATGGTGGCTTAAGTTATTAAAACTGAGCAGCTTTAATCATTGGCTGCTGAAATTCAAGGTTGGAAGAGCAGCGAGGATTAACGTCCTTTAAAGCACAAAGCTTCATATCCACGCCAGCCTGCTGTCACTGCCTCTCTCTCTCAGCTGATCCGTCTCATTTCATCTCTCTGATGCCATCCTCTGCTGGCTTTTGCTCTTTCCCTCTTCCCAGCCAGCTGTCCATCCCTCGTCCTTCATCGTAGTCTTTTGATTCTTCTCTTTCACCCCCATTTTTCCCATCATCTCTTTCTTCTCTGGATCCGGGCGAGATATGAAGCGGCCCCATGGGTTTCATGGAATTTTACCTGGAGATTGACCCCGTCACCCTGAACCTCATCATCTTGGTTGCTAGCTATGTCATCCTGCTCCTGGTCTTCCTCATCTCCTGCATCCTGTATGACTGCCGGGGCAAAGACCCCACCAAGGAGTACGCCCCTGACAACACACCGGCGCCCCCCAGCCAGTCACCCATACGACTGGTGGTCATGCAGAACTCGCCCGCCTCGTCCCGCTATGAGCCCAACAACACGGCCGGCCACGGCGAGCTGCCGACACCAGACCTGAGCCGGGACAGAGGAGAGAGGGAGCGGGAAAGAGAACGGGAGAGGGAGAAGAGGAGTACTCTGGTCTGAGGAAGAGAAGGAGGAAGCTGAAGTGCTGTCGTATCACTTTGTACAGTGTTTTTAGTCCTGGACTCTTGTTTTTACTTTTTAACATCCCTGGATGGCGTTGATGAGCTGCTGCGCAGGTCAGCAGGAGGTAAGCAGCCCACGGGGTCGATCCTGAAGTTCATGGGCCCAAAAGAGAATTTTACAATCCAGAGTTTATCTTTAATCATGTCAAACTTAACCCTGAACCCAAACTATGGATGCAACAAATTGTTTGTGTCATCAAATATCTTTTAGATTAATTGACTGTGAAATGTCCAGAGTTGAATTTCCAGAGTGGATAATGTCCTAACCCTGAAGATATTCACATTTTATGACAATTACAAAAATATTTTCAAACATCCTGACACTGGAGAATTGGGAATCAGTATTTCATTTAGAAACCTAAAAAATACATTAAGTAATAAAAGTTATTTTAGTTTTCTGTCTACAAACTAATCGATTAATAAATTAACTTCCCACCATCCCAAACTTGACAATCCACCAATGTGGGGACTCTGCCTGACAATGTGGGGACTCCTGGATTATGGGGACTCTGATGGAGGTTCACCACAAATTTAAAGTGTTTACTTTTGGGTCTAGTCTCAGGTTAGTCCTAGGTGACAACTAGAATTAGTTTAGCTTATGGATGAGGGCTAAAGAAGGAAAGAATTAGTGGGTAACCATGAAGTTAGAAAAAGAAGTTTGTGTGTATGGGTAGGCATCAGTCATAACAACAACAAACAGGCCCAACAGTTGTATTTATCATAAATCTATATAGTCTGGTCTACGAGGGGAAACTCAGACAACGTGACAACTTGAGATGAAAATGGTCTAACTAAAAGTCACATCTGTTAAATCATCCCCCATGTGAACATCTGTGTGTGTGTGTGTGCATATATTATAATTCATCGTGTGTCAAGGGCATTTGTTCATTTATGTACAGACTGTGTCGTGCCAGTGTTCTGTGTGTAATCCATGATGCATTAGCAAATGCATGGAAATCAATTATTTCTGATATGTGTCTGAATATGCTGCACGGATCGCGGTCTGAGCAGCTGATTGGTCCCATTGTGTTGTAATTAGATTAACAGCAAATCAAAACCTGATTAATTAGTTTCAGGCTGCAGTCAGTTGCTGTTCTGTCAGAGTTTTGTTCTGACATACACAATCTTTAGTTTAAATGTTCAAGCCAAATGTCATGTATGCTTTGGCATCCATTTAGTAATGGGTTAATCACTTTTACAGGAAACATTCAGACCATGTTTGATTCATGATGTTTCTAATGTCAATCATTTGTTACATTTATGTCAAGCGCTATAACCCTACATACAGGTTTACATCGATGCCCCGCCCACTGGTAGATGATCAAAAAATCAAAGAATCAGAATCATCTCAATGAGCCAAACCAAACAAAAGTGAAGAGAGTTGACTTCTAAACTCACATTTCGTTTTTTTTTAAAATAAGTCTGGCATTGTTTTATCATAATTATGAGACACTAAGTCATAATTCTAAGTTATAGAGGTCTAACAGACATTTCCTAATTAGCAGTAAACACAAGAAGTACAGCTGAGGCTGATGGGAATGTCTGTGCTTTGCCGTTAAATTACATTATTATGCAATTATGTTTGCCTCCAAATGTAACCAGTAAAATTAATTAGTAGGATGTAAACATCATTTCAAAAAGAAACTTTCTCCAATAGTTGCTGAGACATTTCAACCAGACATGTCTGTGCTGAAGAATGAAGGATACATTGTTCATTAATGTCCATCTAGTAGATGTTGAGATATTTAATTATTAAAATTAAATTATGGTGGCACTTGATTAAAATTCAGAGGCCTAACAAATTCATTAGGACGCATCCTCTGGGGACCATGATTTATGTATACAAAACATCATGGTAGAGCATTAAAAATCTGTCTATTTCGGTTTAGACATAACCAACCAACCGACCGACCGACCGACCGACCAGAGCCCCAGAGAGAGTCACATCATGACTTTGGACATTATGACATCTTTCTGGATCAGCTTGGACTGACAGATTTGTAGAAACACAGAGTACAGCTGAGGCTGATTGGACTGTTAACAGTTTGCAGGTATTTAATCTGTGCAATAGACGCAGACAGAACAGACAGTCATGGTTGGTCTTGGTTTTCTGTTGGACAGTGCAGAAAACCAGCAGCACCAGACTGTGAGTCTGTTGCCTACCCTCCCCCCAAACTCAGGACCCTGGGGTCCCAGACTCTAAGCTCTTCGTCCTGTTACATGAAGCTCTGAAACAGCCTGTAAATCCCCTGCCTGACCCTCCTCCCAGCATCACTGAGATGAATTTAGCTGACAACATAAACCCTCGCTAGACAGGGAAATAATGAATGGATGGACGTATGCATGTTCATCACTCATCCCTTTGACGTATGCTGGACAGTAGGACTAACCCTTTGGTGGCCTCTGACAGAGGGTTAAGGTTTACACATGTGGCAGGCAGCAGATGTTGGTGTTACCAGAGATTTGTTGGATGGTGTTAAAAGAAGCCGATAGAGAAACTCAGCTGTCTGTTTGTTTGGAGGGAAATCACAGCATGAAGGAAGTGACATCTGTTTGTCTCATACAGAAAGATATTTTATTTCATTCATGATCTCACACTGATGTTTGTATCAGACGTCTGGCAGGGACCACGATCATATTCTCCATTATTGTTCATAGTAAAGCCGTCTTAGCTTAGAATCGAGTGCAGTTTCCAGGGTCAGGATTGAACTCTAGACATCAACCTTTACGAAGAGGAATTAATAAATGGTGCATAATCTGTTTAACTGAATGAAGCACATACTGATAGATTTGTCTTGTTCTACTGTACACTTCACAGTTTACATAAAGAGATTTATAGGCGCGCCACACTTTGCACTATGCCAGTAAAGTGCATGGATGATTAACTGAAATATTAAAATCGTTTTTTTCATGTATTTCCAGGGTCTGAGCCACACCTGTTGAAGTCAACAATTCCCAGAAGCCCCTTCAACTGCTGCCATCGGCCTCCATCCACTAGCAGCACAAAACCTGCCGCCTACTGACCCAAACTTTTGGGAAGGCCGCTTTGAACCCAACGACATCCAACTGGTCTGGCTTCAACTAGTTCACTGAAGTTTTGTCTTCTGGGACTCTGAAGATATTTGGACTTTTACTCTGCTTCATCAGGACCTGCTTCTCACCTGCAGGGACACTAACAGACGTTATACTATACGAGCTTTGGACCATCACTACGTTTAGCTCTAAGACTTGAGCTGATGGCTGACTGGAACTGAGATGTTGTCAGTGATACCTGATAAAGCTCTGAGGTTGAAGGAAGCCCCACTTGAAATCAGACTCTGTACATCACTCTGATTTTGACCTGCTATGCAGCAGCAGGTTGTATGTTTAAAGGTATTTTCATGAATCCAACATTAACAATAACTATGAAGAAAATAGCCAATCTTCATGCTGATGGTCTTGTTTGTTTCATCGGTCATATCGAGGCATCAGAGATCTCACACCGATTTGGACACACTTATAACTAATAACATTAGCATTAGCGTTAGCAAACCCATCATCAAGGTGATTTCTATGCTTCTATAGTTTGAAAAAACAGAAAATGATCAAACTTTGTACATTAACATACATAAATCCTCTGTGGTTTATTTCAGCCAGAGGGAGAATGGAGCTAACCAGAACCCTTCAGCCACTATGGGCTGTTTTTCTGTTTGTTTTTTTATTTTAATTTGAGACCAACCAGACAAAATGGAAATCTGCCTGAGGTACCTCCGAGGGGTCTCCAAAGCTCCACTTTCACCTTGTGTCATTAGTTTCTGGTCATTTGATCGACTGCAAATTTGTCAGGAAGTTTTTTTTCAGCTCAGTTTAATTGTCACATGTTGTATATTCATATTGTTTAATGTATAAAATGGCATCGTACTCAGCAGATTAATGTTTTTATTGAACTGTTACTCTCCACATTTGTTCCGTGCACAAAAATGGCAAACTGGCTTAATCTCTCTCCTCGACCAAAAAGACTCTCGCCACCCACGTCAAGCCGTCCTCTCTGCTCATTGGCTCTGGCACCGCCTGACAGATGATCCAACCTCGAGTCTTTAGAGGACTCGTGCCACAGAGGCCCTCACAAATCCTCTTACATAAAAAAACAGCACACAGCCAGCTGAGCATCCCACCAATGGCTGCATCCCATCCATGATATGAATTGCACAATTATCCACCCCCCTCCATATTCCATGTTTGTGGATTATATGGTGACCGCTGCAGTATTAGGAGCATGTATTATGTATTTTGTTTTTGGCTTACGTAAGCTTCAGGTTGTCACCAGGCTGAGATGTCGTCATGTTCAGGCCTGACCTGACGGCTCATCTGATGCCTACATGAAGCTCATCACCTCAACACACAATGCTGAAGAGCCGACCAAAAACTGGACAAGCAAACCCGACCTGTGACGTCAGATATAATCCAGACTGTCGTCACAGACTGCATCACATTCAGTCCTGACTTATCGTCTTCAGACATTTAAACCAGTTTGAAAGAAGAAACATCAACGTCTTCTGAAAGCAGTCTGAAGTCGACAACGCTCAGCTTCAGTTAGAGCTCAGAGACTTCTGAAACTCACTACACAAACTACTGCATAAAAGACAAAATATGAATGTGTTGTCGTGGTGATATACTGTATGTGAGACAAAGTCAAACATGTGTCTTGTTGTTTCCTTGAACCCTCGAGACCAGAGTTTGTTTTGTGTTCAGACATTTTAGGTGCATTACCTTTAAAATTCATTTAAATCGACTCAGTGATGTAACGTGTGACAGGACTTATTTTGGGAAAACAATCAGTCTCATATTTATGTTGATTACATGTATTAGTCTGAGACATGTACAAAAAAAACATTAACGCTTTGTACCAAGTTCTTCTGAGCAGGTCGACATAAACATGCAATAAATACTGAATTCATCCAAACATTTCCACAAAAACATTTACTTCTGTCTTTTTTGTCACGTGTCTTTTGGTTGTTTTTCTGGAGCTCATTGAATATTTAACACAAATTCAAATCAAGATTTTTATGTAATCCTTAAAAATGTGCAAATCTATGAATAAAAATAAAATAAATGTTGTGCAACACTAACATGATTAAAAGAAAATGAAGAACATTAAAGTCCAGCAGTCTGTTAAAGTAAAGCTGCTAATTAGTTCAACTAAAGATGGTGACCTCACCACCATCACCTGCTGAACATCAGCATGTTAGCATGCTTGACATTAGCATTTAGCTATAGTATAGTTACTTCCTGAAGCTCTGTGGTTGAATCTGCTCGTTCAGGCTGTTACTAAGTATTGCCTCAAGTTCTGCTGTTAAACCCACAGTCATGCAAACACGGAGCTAACATGACGTGATGTTTGGACAGATTCTTGGATTAGCTTCGACACTTAAAGGTTTTAACTGAACCAACAGAATTTATTTTCAGCCTGAACTGAAAACTAAAGTCTTTGTTGGGAACATGACTCAAACACATACACGGAGCACTTCATGGACTTCACCTGCCTCACAGAGTTTAAGCGAGCACTAAAAAGTCCTCGTCTGTCCCCGTGTGATCGTCTGAACTCGTGGGATTAGCAGAATAACCTGACCTGTTCCCTTTCACTTTGAGGAAATGGTATTACATAACAGTTCAACGTAGCGTGGTGTTAAAGAGAGTAAACTATGATATGATATGAAGAGCTTCATCTCTGAGCATGTGCTGTGTCTCTGTGTTCAGGTCCAGCATGCGACTAAAAAGGGACACTGATTAGACAAACTGTTTCCAGGTGTGTTAATCACCTCACCTGCTGCTCTCCTGAGCCAGGCCCCCTCCCTCCACACAGTACTTGTGTACTTAGTTACTTTCCACTGACACATGAGCTGTGTCTCAATTCAGGGGCTGCATCCTTCGAAGCACGCATTTGAAGGCCGATTATGTCACAACGCCGCACGTAGGCTGTCCCAATTTGAAGGCTCCTTCAAATGCGTCCTTCAAATGCGTCCTTCTTTTCCCTCTTTTTGGAGGATGCACCGGAGTATCCTTCGCGGCCTCACATATCCCAAGATCCTTTGCGCGCCGCTGTTCAGTGCCGGGAAAATACAAATGCGACACCAAGCGGCGATGAATAATACCTAATAATGAATAATACATTTAATAATAATAAAAGTAAGTATTGGGTTTTTATATTTAATTACTTTTACTTATTACTACTTATACTTTTACTAATTACTTATATTTTATTACTTTTATTATCCCTGCTTTATTTCCAGACTGTAAAACTGCAAAGTCTAGTTAAACGATTGGATTGAATAAAGAGCTACGTTTAGGATTATCACTATTATATGTTATACTTCATTCTTCTTTCTTATTCTTTCTTCTGTCTGTTTTTTCTTCGTTTTCTCAACTGACGACTAACTGACAGGCAACGGCTACGTCACAAAGACTGAACGGCAGGTGACGCAGCTGGTGACGCAACCAGGAAATGTCTCTCAGAAGGAGTCGCGTCCTCCGAAGCATGCAGCCCCTGAATTGAGACACAGCTACGGTTAGCACTGTTTGTTTCCATCACTAAATTCAGGTACACGTGACAGAAACTCTGAGGACACCTGGTGGAGAGACGAGGAACGACGGCCTGATGTGTCTGTTTACTTTCTACATTCAGACTTTGTCCTCCTCTCTGATTGGCTGATTGGCTGGAGGGTGAGCCAATCCACAGCTGTTCTGGAGCTCACAGGTGGCAGCCAATCTTCCACTTCTCACCTGCAGGACAAAGGGAGGAGAGAGTGAGAGAGAGACACGCACAAGTCTATACACGTAACAAAGTGAAATATATTGTGATACTTATTACTTTATACTTTTACTCTATTACTTCAAACGAGAGTAATGTATTTTTTTCTTCACTACATTGCAATCAAGTTTATTGCCAAGTAGGTTTGCACTTACAAGGAACTTGGTGTAGTTGGTGCAAAATAAACATTTAAGTAAAAAATATCAAAAATATAGGAAGATACAAAAAACCCAAGTATTAAAACAATCTAAATATATATACAATATTTTCAAAAATGAAGGAGATGGAGCGCAGAATTGTAGTACATAGTACATAATGAGAGTGAGACTTCACACTGTATTCACAGAATGCTATAAATGTGCAGATATGAAGAAATCTGAGGCGTGTTTCAGTGCACACGCGTGTTCTTTCACTTTTTAATGTCTTAGTTTTATTCAGAACTTAAATTCATTTCCAGAGTTAATTTGAATTAGAAACAAAAATATCTTTAATGCAGCAGCTTGTTTGAAGTTAGTTAGTTCAGAACTTAAAGTAAAATACTTGAATATGAATATGAAGAATATTCATAGGATGTTCCTGTTTGAATGCCTTCATGTCATGCTGGCTCTCAGTTGGTTGGTGGGTGCTGCCTCCTGGTGGTCATCGTTGGATTTTCTCTTATTCAAACCAGACTGACCATCATCATCATCCAGCCTCCCAGCATGCACTGGGGCAACAGATACATGGACATGAGTCTCGTTTTATGACTTCCTGCGTTTTGTTCTGAGTTTCCTCACTTTGGAAGCTGGTGCGAGTGAGCGAGTCACTAAGATCTCTTTGAAAGAATGTACGTATCATTTTGAGTTTGTCTGGGTTCTCTCCGGCTTGCTCCCACAGTCCAAAGACATCTGATAGGTTAACTGACTCTAAGTGGCTGATGAACAGGCGTCCAGGGTGTACTCTACCTGACCCCCTAAGTCAGCTGGGATATGCTCCAGCCTCCGTGACCCTGGTGAGGAGGAGATGGATGTTCTGGCTTCACTGTCTTCAGGAACTTCTGGTTGGATTTTTGTGAAATGACTTGACAGAATCACGTGTGAAGAAAAAAAAAGCCGACACACAGAGTTGAACTTTTATTCATTTATTCTTATTTTGATCATGAGAAACATAATCAAGGACAAATATAGGAAAAATATCTTTGAACACAGATTCAAACAGAAGAGAGCTGAAGAAGCAAAGAGAACCGAACAGCAGGATGCAGCAAAAGAAGTGCTTCAGGTTGGGTGAATACATTCCTCTGGGCCAAATATAGCCATGAAACTATACATACATACATACATACATAAGCATCTATATGGAGGCGAGCACCTGGTGCAAAAAGAACTGAATCAGCTGCACCTGCACAGGTGTGATGGAGGGTCAGAAAGTCAGGGCGGGGTTTGAGGTATTTCAACTACGCAGGGAGGATCAGACACAAAACAAACCTGGGAGGGTTTCCGTAATGCCCATGCATCGCCCGGACTGGTCGGGCACGCAGTTTGTTAATATTTATATGTGTTTTATATATATATATATATATATATATATATATATATATTCATGTTACCCTTTCTAAAATACACAGGAAATATCTATGTAGGAAACTGACTGTACAAAAAACAAGAAGAATATCTCTGTATAAACATTAAAACCTTTAATATATCAATATATCCTTTATATACTGTATTCTTTTGGTCTGTAGTAAAGAGTACTAAAGTGAATCCACAGTATAAGACAACACCACCCACCCAACACACTGTTTCAAATATACATTCATGTCTCACTCAGCCACCGGGGGGCGTACTCGTCGCTGAGCTACACGAAATAAAGTCCACGCCAACGCCTCAAAGAACATCTATTGCACTGAAGGGAACCAGTTTGGTGAACAGTGAATCCAAAAATCTTTCTGTGTGTCAGAAAAACATTTGCTCAACGTTCAAACTTTTTCAAGACTTTCAAAATAAAAGCACATGGAGCTTTTTCTCTCGAACACTTTGACGATTCACAAACAGCAAGTTTTAGTTTGTTAGAGGAAAATCACATTTTTCTCTTTTTTCGACCGTCGAGGTCAAAAACAAACCCAAAAGAACAAACAAGAACCTGGTTATTAAAATGTGTTTTTCCGTCACTGTTAATCAGCTTTCATGAACGAGCCCGCAAACACACAAAACAGAGAGAAAAATCATTTTCAACTGACTCACATTTTTGTCAAAACACATTCAATTCAAAATAAACAGACGACAGCTTGAACTAAAAAAAACAGAAGATCATCTTTCTTTGTTGCTGCCTCCGTTACGTCTACGTAACACTGTCGTAACGTTGCCATATGCACAGCGTTAGGTTGTATTAACGTACGCTGTGATGTCACCTGACACGTCGGCTCGGTTTGTGCTCATCACTGCAGAAATCTCAGCACACGCTTTCATCTGAAATTCATCCTGAGAGAAAATCACATGCGTGATCCGTTAAAGAGTTTTAAACATCGAATCTGATGTTTCAACTTTTCTTAAAGAGATTACGGCCAGTCAATCTCATATCTGCATATAACTGCAGAATCTCAAGTCGAGGGACAGTTTTTGGCTCCGGACACGTTCTGGTTTCAGTTTGTAGTCCGAGTAATACTGTCCAATCACGTTTGAGCGAGCTTTGGCTGTGGCAGTCTGTGTGGAGAGCAAAAGAGACGAAACATGTCAGCTGACAGTTCAGCTTTTTACATTCATATGCAGATATCTGTCTCCAGCGCTCTGACTGAAGGATGTCGAAATGCTGAGGTTATGATGATCTTTATAAAAACATCGAGTTCAACGCTGCAGCTTTCAAAGCCTCTCAGGCATCGAGCAAAGGCAGCCCTGTTGAGATTTCTACAGTGAGTCTGAACGTCTGAACTTTAACGTGCACGTGACGGCAAGATTCAAATACACACATACAGCTCGTCTCAAACAGATTGAAGAGAAGTGGAGGGTGTTCAATCGACATACAAACACTGGAGACAGCGAACAGATCACATTTATCAGCAGAACGCTCAGTTCACAATCACAGGAGACACTGAGAATAAAACGTGTTGCTGGTCGATTATGTCCCCCGAAAACACACCGAAAACCTCGACTCTTTGGGTTCCTCTCTGTTTTTATTCAAAGTATTTAAAGATACACTCCCTGATGTCGTTACAGCTGATTTCATGATTATAACAAAGAGATTTTGGGGGCTGTTAACAAATTGAGGTTATAACAAATTTTGGGTGTATAAAAAATAAATTTTATGGGTTGCTATAAAAGATTGTTGGTGTCACGGGACACTGAATCCAAATCAGTGAGTGCATCTTTAAGTTTTGATATCCTGTGTTTTCTTTGCACTTCCCATAAAAATACTGCTGGGGCCTTAAAAAGGCGTGAACCGGCCCTGATAGAGGAAACTACAAGAAAAAGCTGACTGACCAATAGGAGAGCGGCAGGAAGCGGTACACAGAGTCATCAGGAGCAGAATGAAGGCAGGTATGTACATGTGAACAGGTGAATTATGGCAAACACCACCTGCAGTCTGTGATGGGTCGGTAGCTCTAAAGTGCCATTACCATAGAGAGAGGAGCGGGTCGGAGGTCAGAGGTCAGACATCGGGTGGGTTGATGGGACGGTGGTTTAGTGTTTGTGGGGTGAGTCCATGAGGAGAAATCACAGGTCCAAAGAGACGTCCTGACACGTGTTTAATAATCCTGAATAATCAGCCCGACTCACGGCAAGCAATGCCCCGTCGCTCAGGAGCAAACAGCCCCATCTTTTAATCTGTACTGTAAAAAACTGAAGCTGCTGTTAGCTAATGTTAGCTCAGTTTGGTCTGTGAACTCAGAGCTCCGGGGGGGTGTTAGAAGACGAGGATTTCAGGCCCAGCAGTCAGCAGCTTCTATGGACATAATGGCAGAGGAGAAGAGAGTGAAGAGGACGCTGACGGAGGAAGCTAAGAAGAGAAAAGGAGAGAGTGAGCGAGCAAGAAGCCGCCGGACAAGAGTAAATCTGGGACTGACTTTTAGTGGTTGGTGAGAGCTTGGTGAAATAAAAGGCTGAAAGACAGACGCCGAGCTGGGCTGACTGCTGTTGGACTAGTCAGTAATATTAGCTGGCTGCTGTGTCTGCTGTTGGTGACCTTGAATCAGCCTGACTGAGCACCAAATGTGGATTAATCTACCGCTGAACAAAGGTGCCACTTTCTCCTGTTTGCTTGATAAAAACTACAGCGAGCAGCTCGTTTAGGAAATGACTGAACCTTTCTTAATGAATCTGTAATTTTGTGAGGTGTCAGTATGGACCAATGGGAGCTGAGAGCCACAGACAGGAAGTCAGACAATACTGAGAGACAGACGGGCGTGCTGCCGTGAATCGAGCCCTCAGGACCGGGTGTTTGGAGGAGTGAAAGGAGGGTCACTGGTGGATCATTCTCAGAGTGTGTTTGTGTATACATGTGTACATATATATATATATATATATATATATATATATATATATATATATATATATATATGTGTGTGTGTGTCCTCACAGCGGCCCGTGCTGTGCCTCGTACTTGGCCAGGACGTTCTTGGTGCGTCCCAGCTCTTTCCTCAGGTCGGCCACCTCCTGCCTCAGAGCCGAGTTCTCCTTCTCCAGGAAGCCGGCTCGGATGGCGATCTGGTTCTCTTTGAGCCGCCTGGCGTCCCGGGACCGCTTGGCTGCCAAGTTGTTCTTCCTGCGCCTGGCCCAGTATTTGTCATCCTGCTCGAAGGACACAAGGGAGGAGAGAGGAGACGTGAAAAAAGGAAAGATAAACATGA
Organism: Argyrosomus regius; assembly: GCA_946959425.1. Lineage (NCBI taxonomy): Eukaryota > Metazoa > Chordata > Actinopteri > Sciaenidae > Argyrosomus > Argyrosomus regius. Next base: position 909,869 of record OX336900.1, read on the forward strand.
AAGAGGGCAGTTATTTTTAATAACCTGACTTCTTATGTAGTTTAATCTGGTGTGATAAAAGTTTACTGGAACAGGAGGAGATACAAACACACAGGTGGAAATCTGTCATCTGTAATCTGAACTACAGATTTGACAGTCGGGGAGTTTATTTATTTCACCAGTAATGATGGGGGTGGAGCCAGTGTCGTGCCAGAACCGGAGCTGGGCAATGCAACTGGGCTCAGCATCCTCTTTTACTGGCGAGAGCTTTGTAAAATCAAAAGCTATAAAACTCTTAGACTGAATCAATTGAACTTCATAAGTACTTGCACATGTACTTGTGTAGTTACTTTGCAGCACAGGCAGACTTTGTTGGACATGGACAGCATCACTGCAGCACTGCTAACTCTGCAGAGAGGACAGTGGCTGATGGTTGATGAGTCATCAACTTTTTATGGTTTATCAGGAGATGACTCTAAAATAGCATGAAGAATACTCAGATACTGAAGTGTCAGTTCTGACTTCATGGAGACTTTAATACATTCTCTCATGTCCACAGAGGACGTGCTGTCACTGGACTGCAGCCACGCACAGATCCATTTTTTATTTGAACAAATTAAAAGCCAAATCCTCTCAGAGGAGCAGGAGGGAGCGTCACGAACAGTCTGATGTAAGCCTCTTAACCAGGAGGGCACACCGCGGCCAATAGGAGAGCAGCGAGTCCACCTCTCTACAGCTCTATCCCAGCATGCCGTGCAGGTTTAAGCCAAGTCCATTTTAATCAGCGCTAATGGTTCAGTCTGTCAGACAGTTTAGCACTTCAGTTACTGAGACTTGAACTAAAGTTTGTCTGTCTGTCTGTCAAAATGGAAATCTACAATGTTTTGTTGTATTTGGTTCTGATCCGCAGTCAGTGAGTCACCTACAGCAGACTGAGGACCAGCATGAAGCTAAACGATGTACTGCAGCAACCAAACTTCATAAAAATGCACGTCTCAAAACAATCTAAGATAACGCTGTATAAAGAATATTTTCACAGACATACCTCGCCATCAGAAAACCTTTTTCAGTGCAGCTGACTGTGTGCAGATCTTAAAGCTGAACTTCAGTTTGAAGCAGCTGAAGAAGAGCTGATGTCTGATGGTGAGGTAAAGCTGCTGATCCCGTCCACAGCAGTGCATACCTCTGCCTCTTCGCTAACACAGTGACTGTGGATAAGTAGCTCACACGAGTCCACTTCAAGATACCCAGAGTATCCCTTTAAATTAGACACTGTCTGCGCTCACACGTCTCCTCAGGGAAACTTTTGTTTTCAGAAGTTGTAGCTCAGCTTTTACTGACGCGAGCGCTCGAAGGTCACAAACACAGGAATCTTTCTCTTCCATCCGTCCCACGTGGCCTGAACGCAGCAGTAGACACTGAGTAGGTCGGCTTTGTGATATTTCAGAAAACAAACAAACAGTTTTTCTCTGAACATTTGACCTTTTCTAGTTTCATCTTTCTGTCACTCTCATTTCACAGAAGCTTCACCTGCTTTTACCTTTCATCTATTCATCATCTTTGGACTCTGTTTAAAGAGAACAAAACCATTTTCATCTTGTCAGAACCAACTCCAAATTACCTTCAGGTCTTCTGGAATGAAGATCTTGCGAGCTTTCTTGATCATGGGCTGTGGTTTCAGCTCCTCGGCCGAGAACTTGCGTTTGCGCGGGTCGAACATCTCCTGGCCCGGCACGCTGGACAGAGCCAGGTCGGCCGGGTCGGGCTCGTATCCAACAGGAACCTGGATGGAGTCTGGGTCGATGGGGCTGGGAGTGTTTCTGGAGTTTGCGAGTCCTGGACGGAAAAAAAGGGAAAAATACTCATCACCATCATTCTGCATCTTAAACTCCAGTGAATGATCAGAGAGCTGCAGTGACGAGCTGCAGCCACCAGGTGGCGACCACGACCCAACCTGTGGGCGTGTGTGTGTGTGTGTGTGTGTGTGTGTGTGTGTGTTTCTCATCAAACCCAGTCCTGTGTGACAATGAAGGGACTGTGCGTTGGTTCAGGTGACAAACGGGAACTATTTAACCTCCTGTGTGACACGGCAGCTCGAAGGCTTTCACTCATTTCATTTCCTTGTCAAGAATTCAGCCCTACTGCGCTAATGGACTCGCTGTCTCCTCTCGGCTGTGTGTTGAGTGGGCTGTGACGAGGTGAGCAGAGGAGATGGAAAAACGTGGGCAGACTAACCTTGTGAAAACCTAAAAATGTGAATATATATTCATTCATGTGTCTTTGATGAGATGAGATGGATGTGAGGAGAGCAGCATTTCTTCTCTTAAACACATAATAATATTTAGAACAGTAAAGATGCTGAGCTCTCGTTCAGCTCGGTTCCCAACACATCAGTGTGTTTCAGTTTTTTTCCCACCGTCTGTCGAGACAGACAGGCGTTATGTAACACTAGCTGTGGGTGTCTTAATGAACACAGAAGAAGAAGAAGAAGAAGAAGAAGAAGAAGGAGAAAGGTACCTGCTGTCAGAGCTTTTTATTTCAAATATAACACGTCTCAATATTAGTCTTATGCACTGATCGTTAATCTGACTTTAATTCGTTTGTTACATCAGAAAACGCCTCAAATCAAATTTCAGAATATTTTTGATACTAAAAAATAATTGTCTTAATTTGAGTAAGTTTCATGGTGACATCTGTGAGTTTAAGTTCATGAGCGTGTTGTGTCACAGCTCCTCTCATGTGAATAATGAGAAACGATGAAGGAACATTTAATATTTCATTATTTTATGAGCTGTTACATACATGAAGTGTCTTCTAAGAGATAATACCTGAAAAAAACATGCAGAATTGTTAACTGTGCTGTCCCATCCAACACTTCTGTTAATTGACAACATTAAGCTAGACTGAGGTGGTAAACTGTCTCATAATTAGTCACTAACTATGAATAATAACTATTATATAGCTATAACTAACTAATAATTACGTTTGCCTTTCCTCTCCAGCAGAGATCAGATGTGTGTGCCAGCTTCACTGGTCAGGTTGTATAGAGTCTTATGGAGAAATGAGCTGACTTATTGTCTCAGTAAACAGTTTCCTCATCAGTTCATGGTCTCAGTCTGTAGTTTGAAGTCTTCCTCCACACAGCGTGATGTTCATTCTGTAAAGTTTGGTCCCGTTTAGAGGAAAACAGACCATAAATGAGGGGGTGATTTAGGGCGGGGCTACCTTATGATTGACAGGCTCACCAAACTTAGATCAAACTATCAAACGAGGCAGATCTGATCAAATCCGCAAACGGAGTCAAAACCAAGAGCAGCTTAACTCACAGTACGTCGCCCGCCATCGCCGAGCTCTTATACAAATATGGTCGCTCCTGGCTCCAAAGAAACAAGATGCCGACGCCTGTGATGCATCTTGAAACTGAAGGCTTCAACAGACAAAGCAGTGAGTGACGTCACGGTGACGCGTGTGTCGAGCTTCGTGATGAACACACAGACACAGACCGGTTCTCTGAACGGAGGAGGTGTAACAGGTTATCACAACAACCAGCGGAGAGTTTTCTGACTTTCTGTTTGTGACTTGAAGGCATCGCCTGTGTCTGATGTGGACGAGCAGCTGAACAGCAGCACATGATGTACCACACGGCCTCAAAGCAACGCTGACAGACATGTGATACATGACACGTGACAGAGAGAGAGTCAGTGTGTGTGTGTGTGTGTGTGTGTGTAACGTGCACATTTCATGAGCGTGAGCCGCTCAGTCGCAGTTCCTGATGTTCCCCACAGAGCTCAGCGTGTCTGTCACCGTCATTACTTAAAGACTTCATGTGAGTCTTTGAGCATGAGATGAGAACACACGACATGCTGCTGTGTGGACTTTCTATTTTTATTACACACTGTCAAGAAATAGTTCCAGCACATCAAAAACACAAACTGTGGGCTAGCAGTTTCCCCCTGCTTTCAGTCTTTATGCTAAGCTAAGCTAATTGCCTCCTGACTCCAGCTCTGACAAGTGATTGGTGTCCAGTTTGTGATCTTTGCATGTTCTTTGTAACCCTTCCTTAAACTTTAAACGTTCTATCACCTCTTCCATCAGTCAGACACTGACGGAGAGTTTGAATTAAACTGAAGGAAACTTTTCAGGTTCTTCAGAGACTCGAGCAGGATGAGGATGTTTGTGCTCTGTGTTTGTCATTATCTGCTGAACGCTGGGTAACCCTGCTCGGTCCTCCCTCCTTATCTGCTGGACGGTCACAGGACCGTGTGGGAATACAAATATGCCAGATTATGCCATAGATTACTCTCTGCTATATTTAGACATGAGAGCAGATTACCGCAGGCCTCTGCCGCTGTGCAGGGAGCCGTGATGGAAAGACGTATTTAAATATTTTTATGAAGTGGAAAAATATCAGCTGTACTTGAACGCACCACAAGAAGTTTTAACTGGGTATGAAAAAGTCTAATCCTGACTTTATATGATGCTCTAATCCAACAAACGTCTTATTTCAGTGTAAGATTAGCTGCTGTCATCATGAGGACACATGATGAGGACACATGACGAGGACACATGACGAGGACACATGATGAGGACACATGATGAGGACACATGACGAGGACACAGGTCAACATCTACACCTCTCTCAACATCTGGCTGGAATGAGCCTCAAAGCTCCTCCAGAGGTGCAGCATGAACTGCTGCTGTCGTCTATAAGACATGATCTGAAGCAGAGAGGAGTATCCCTGCATGTCACACACACTTCAGCTGTGTGTGTGTGTGCATGTGTGTGTGTGCGTGTGTGTGCATGTGTGTGTGCATGACAGGATTATTAGTTGATGTGAATGTAAACACAGCATTGGAAACTTGATGTGAGGGTTGCCGCCCCCTGGCCTACTTCTGGAGAGAACACTATGTTCTTAAAACACTGATCTCACGCAGGGACAGGCACACACACTAACACACACACATAACCACACACTAACACACACACACCAGCGAGTCACATGTCTCTACATGCTGTGAGAGGACGGCTTGTTTTCTTTCTCTACAAACACGAGGAACGCGGAGCGAGTGAATGAGTTGAAGTGGAAGTTCTCGCCTTCACACACACACACGCATGCGCGCGCACACACACACACACACAGGACATCTGTCGAGGTGTTGAATCCGACACTCGTGGCGTGTTTTCCACGCTGCGTTACTACTCTGAGTTGAGATGTGACCACGTCTGAGCTGGTCTCACCTTTACACTGTTTCTTCGTCTGATCCGGCCACGATAAAGTTAAAAGATTTAAACTTTGCACTCTTTGTTCAGAGCCCACAAACAGAAGATTAGAGGATTGAAGGTTTACGTGCACAGAGAAGTCTAAAAGAAATGTTAAATGTCAAAATGAACAACAAAGCTGCGTTTGCATCAGTGTTATTTCGTTTAGGACAAACTGACCTTGAACCAGAGAGCAAAACATTTATTGATCCAGTCTGACAACCAGGGCCGGAGCTAGAACCAGGTCATCTGCCCGGGTCCCCCCATGCACTACTACTAACTACAAGAACCAACAAACTCTTGTTAACCGATTCCTTCAAATCAAACTTTATTGATTTCTCTAAACACAGACCAAACCCCGTCTGCAGGCCTGAACGCCTTCTGACTGACTGGTTGACTGACTGACTGCCCGAGGCCTGTTTTCTGCTCATCCATCACCGCTAATCATTGAAGAGGACAAAAGCATTGAAAGACTCGTCCTCCTACGCCAGCTACAACTCGCCATGAAAGAGATGAATGCCTTTCCTTTTGTTGTCAGCATGAGACGGCTGGTGGCAAAGAGAAAAACCAGTCGTTCAAAGTTTACAGGAACATACCTGTGTGTCTGCAGGTGTGAGCTCCAACAAATCACTGAGGCATTAAAGTTTTGCTGATCATTTTCAGACATGTTGTAGTTTACGGATAAATCTCTCCTTTCCTTCATCCATTGTGTTCCATTCTTTAGTTTTTGAGCAGCATTTTAAATCAGAGCTGAAACAATCAGTCAGTTCATCAGTTCATTGATTTGTTGAATTACTGGGAAAATGTCGGTCTTCTTAGAGTCTTATTTAATGAACCTGAATATCTTTGGGTTTTAAATATGTCACAAACTATTGCAGCCCTACTTGAAATGTGTTTGTGCTTTGTAATCCATCACAGTCAACATCAAATTTACATAAAATGTTAATGTCATCAGGTAATTCTGGATCATTTCTCCTCCTTCATACGTCGTATTTCTTGTACAGTTCCTCGTGGATCTGTCCTTGAACCTACAAATTTCCCTTCACTGCTATGCTGATGACACTCTGCTTTATCTTCACCTTAAACCAAATAACTAGGCTAATTCGAGACGCTAAAGAACTGTCTTATAAATGTTTGGTAACATTTGATTTCATGACAGAACCATCGTGGTCCAATATGTCAGACCAAACCTTTTTAAACTGAGTTACCTGCTCTCGCTGGACTGCTGTGCAAGCAGTTTGGAGAGACGACGCTGGTGTGTACGGAGGTGGAGGCGTGGCTGCTGAGGTCCATCACCGACGGAGCGGGCGTGGGCGGGGCCTGAGGCATGATTGACTGCTGGCGTTGCGGAGCGTGTGGTTGGTGCTGGTTGTGGTGGTGCTGGGAGGGGCTGGAGGGGATGCCATTCTCAGACAGGAACTCTTCCAGGTCCATGTACTCCAACTGGAAGGTGTCTCCATCGTAGGGCAGGGTCTTGTCCCACAGCGTGGGGCCGAGGAAGGCTGACTGTGGGGCGCTGCGCTCCTCCTCCAGGTTCTTCTCCTTCTCTTGCTCCTTGCTGAAAGCTGCAAAGGAGGACAGAGAGAATCAACCCAACAATTCCCACAATGTGCAAGCACTTGACGACAGTGGCAAGGAAAAACTTCCATCCACACTGTGTTCCTGCACGGTGAGCTCAGAAATGAATTTAAAAGGAAGTTGTGATGTATGTATGTAAAGTTCTGTAACTGGATGCAAACAGTAGAAGTCAATGTGGGGCTTCATGGTAAAAAGTTATCAAAGTATATACATCACACAAAGGAAATAAATGTTGTTGCTGACGATTTCATACAATTCCAATGATCAGCAGTTGGTAGCGGTAGCAGAAACATAATAATGCATCAACAAACTCAGAGAAGAAGACAGCATGCTAGTTTTTAAATATTCGTTTTCACTCTTTCATTAAGGAAAAGAGATTTTGTAAAAGTCTTCCCATGGGTCAAAAGATCTTTCAAAACAAGAGGCATTATGGGTCAATATGAAGTCATTGGGGAGTGGCCGATCTAGTTCAGACTTTGGTTTAGCGGCCTCGAGCAGCTACAGCAAAGAACTTTAAACATGTCAGCAATGTTTCAGACTAAATTATGCTGAGTGAAGTCGTGACGTCAGCCTGGACAAAGACAGTCAGAACTTTTCGGTGTCCTCAGACTACGACCACGACAGAACCGTCATGGCTCCTTATTGATTGACAACATTTCCAGGAGCGACCCAGCGTGTCCTTGAACACAACACTGGGCCTCTAATCAGCTGACCTCTGACCTCTGCCCGGGCCATGAACAGATGGATCTCTCCCACAGGAATCAATAAGGTTCACATCATTTAGTACGATTGAAGAGTGTGTCACCAAACAAGGAAAAGTTTTTAAGTTCATCAGAAAGTGTTTTTTCATTTCTAAATCGACGGTCAATTTGGCTTCAGGAAGCTCGAATCTCCAAATGTTTGAACATCAGTCATATTTAGGAGGTGTTGTGTCATGAGGAGTCTATGAACACTCTCATAACACATGATGAGGTCTGAAAACACTAAAACAACTTTAATTTGACATTTTTTATCCAAAAATCAAATAAAACTAAAAGAGTAAAGAAACATCTTAATATTCTAATGATGTTACTGTGTGTGTGTGTGTGTGTGTGTGTGTGTGTGTGTTCGTGCTCTATCAGCTGTAAACTTTGTGTCTGAGTCTCAGGTGAGCTGTCACTGCAGGTGAAAGTGCAGAAACATGACTCGTAAATCTCTCCGTGCAGAAACACGACCGTCACACTGACACGCACACGCAGGCACGCGCACACACACACACACACACACACACACACACACACACACACCTTCATGATGCAGCGGCAGCTTCATCGGGTTTTCCAGCAGAGACTTGAGGACTCCGTGCGTCGCCGGAGGGAGGAAACTCGGGTTGAGCGGGACGGGATGTCGGGACATTTTCTCCACCGACCAGAACAAATCAAAAACAGATTTTTAAAGAAAGGAAAGGTGAGGATGAGCTGCTGTCCTCCGCTCTGTCAGTCTGCATCCAAATAAAAGCTCTCCGAGTAAAAACCGAGCAGCTCTGAGCGGTGCGGGACGCGTTATGCGCGCGTGCGGCGGTGCCTGACCGGGCTGCGGGAGGCGGACTGACCGAGCACCGATCCCATGTGTGAGGACTGCTGACGTCAAACCACGAGCCAAACACCCTCCCACCTCCCCCTCCCCTTTCTCTTTACTGTTCACCCAAACCAGCCAATCACAGCGCAGCATGTATTAACAGCACAGATATTTAAATGAAGTTAAAGTCATTAATGAAGAAATAAACTTTAATTAGACCAATCAGAGAGAAGCACACACACACACACGCACACACACACACACACACACACACACACACACACACGCACACACACACACACACACAGAGGGAAGAATACTGGGTCACATGAGTGGGCCGGCTTGACCTACTTTTATCCAATGAGAAGCCGCCGTGTCCCGCGCTCCTCCCCCAGCAGCCTCACATTAAACCTCATGTGCGCGAGAGGAGAGGAAAACAAATCCAACAGGAGGGGAGGAGGGAGGAGAGGAGACAAGTGAGGAGAGGAGAGGAGGAAACAAGAGAGGACACAAGTGAGGAAGAGAGAGGAAGAGAGGAGAGGAGAGGAGAGGAATAACAAGGAAACAAGCGAGGAGAGAGACCCAATAAAAAAAAATTTAAGATCAAATCAGTCTCTGTAGTCTGTAGTCAGTGGTTGGTGGTCTGTGGGCTGTATTTTGTAGTCTGGGGTCTGTGGTCTGTAGTCTGCAGTCTGCAGTCTGTAGTGGTCTGTAGTCTGTAGTGGTCTGTAGTGGTCTGTAGTCTGTAGTGGTCTGTAGTCTGTAGTTTGTAGTCTGTGGTCTGTGGTCTGTAGTCTGCAGTCTGCAGTCTGTGGTCTGTAGTCTGTAGTCTGTAGTCTGTAGTGGTCTGTGGTCTGTAGTTTGTAGTCTGTGGTCTGTGGTCTGTAGTCTGCAGTCTGCAGTCTGTGGTCTGTAGTTTGTAGTCTGTGGTCTGTAGTCTGCAGTCTGTAGTGGTCTGTGGTCTGTAGTCTGCAGTCTGTGGTCTGTGGTCTGTAGTTTGTAGTCTGTAGTCTGTAGTGGTCTGTGGTCTGTAGTTTGTAGTCTGTGGTCTGTGGTCTGTAGTCTGCAGTCTGTGGTCTATGGTCTGTAGTCTGTAGTCTGTAGTGGTCTGTGGTCTGTAGTCTGCAGTCTGCAGTCTGTGGTCTGTGGTCTTTAGTCTGTAGTCTGTAGTGGTCTGTGGTCTGTAGTTTGTAGTCTGTAGTATGTAGTGGTCTGTGGTCTGTAGTTTGTAGTCTGTGGTCTGTGGTCTGTAGTCTGTAGTCTGTAGTGGTCTGTGGTCTGTAGTTTGTAGTCTGTGGTCTGTGGTCTGTAGTCTGCAGTCTGTAGTGGTCTGTGGTCTGTAGTCTGCAGTCTGTGGTCTGTGGTCTGTAGTCTGCAGTCTGTGGTCTGTAGTCTAGTCTGCAGTCTGTAGTCTGTAGTGGTCTGTGGTCTGTAGTTTGTAGTCTGTGGTCTGTGGTCTGTAGTCTGCAGTCTGTGGTCTGTAGTCTGTAGTCTGTAGTGGTCTGTGGTCTGTAGTCTGCAGTCTGCAGTCTGTGGTCTGTAGTCTGCAGTCTGTAGTCTGTGGTCTGTGGTCTGTGGTCTGTGGTCTGTAGTCTGTAGTGGTCTGTGGTCTGTAGTTTGTGGTCTGTGGTCTGTAGTGGCCTGTGGTCTGTGGTCTGTGGTCTGTAGTGGTCTGTAGTCTGTGGTCTGTGGTCTGTGGTCTGTAGTTTGTAGTCTGTGGTCTGTAGTCTGCAGTCTGTGGTCTGTGGTCTGTAGTCTGCAGTCAGTGGTCTGTGGTCTGTAGTCTGTGGTCTGTAGTCTGTAGTGGTCTGTAGTCAGTGGTCTGCGGTCTGTAGTCAGTGGTCTGTAGTCTGTGGTCTGTAGTCTGTAGTGGTCTGTAGTCAGTGGTCTGTGGTCTGTAGTCTGTGGTCTGTAGTCTGTGGTCTGTAGTCTGTAGTGGTCTGTAGTCAGTGGTCTGTGGTCTGTAGTCTGTGGTCTGTAGTCTGTGGTCTGTAGTCTGTGGTCTGTAGTCTGTAGTGGTCTGTAGTCAGTGGTCTGTGGTCTGTAGTCTGTGGTCTGTAGTCTGTAGTGGTCTGTAGTCAGTGGTCTGTGGTCTGTAGTCTGTGGTCTGTAGTCAGTGGTCTGTAGTCTGTAGTGGTCTGTAGTCAGTGGTCTGTAGTCAGTGGTCTGTAGTCAGTGGTCTGTAGTCTGTAGTGGTCTGTAGTCAGTGATCTGTAGTCTGTGGTCTGTAGTCTGTGGTCTGTAGTGGTCTGTGATCTTCGTCACAGTCACATAGACTGATCTGTCTGTTAGCAGATCAACAGACGACATTAACGTCTGTAGACGTGAAGCGAGGCCGTCCTGAGGTGGATCAGGTCTGTGTCCGCCTTCAGTCAAACAGCTGCTGAGCGCCGTACGTGACACACGGCCGAGTCCTCGACAGACTCCGATAATCCTCATCAGCCCGGCTCCTGTTAAAACCTCCTTAGCAACAGCGGTTGCTAAAGCGCAGTGATGTTGTGACGACGTCTGTGAGGGAAAAGTAGGACAGAAGACTTCAGAGCGGTGACTGGGCCAAACACAGCGTGACTCATCCCTCTGCAGAAAGAACAGTTTAAACTCAGCTTATGATCTTTAATATATGTAAATATCATCACTCATACACAATCTACTCTGCTGCTCATGCTGTATATCTGTCATATCACCATCACATCAGACCATAACATCAGTGTTTATGCTGTAGGTAACCTTCTAGCTGGACGCGTCCGTCTGGCGTAAGACCTACTGGGCACGGCTCGGCGACGCTGCAGTCGTGATGCTGGTTCGTTCGATCAACATCAAACTGATGTTAGAGGGGCTGCTGTTTCTGATCAGCCAGGAGCGAGAAGGTCTTGATGGAGGCCATTTTCAGACCTCAAAGTCTCAGCTGCTGTCAGTCTGAGCTGGACTTTGTTGGGTTTATACCAAATGTCAGCTCTGGCATTGTGTACGTCTACTGGATGCAGATGACTTGTGTTCTGGTTGTGTCACATCTCTATCACAGCTCCATCTTGGCTCTGTCACGTCTTCGTCACAGCTCTGTCGCGTTTCCATGGCATGTTGCACTTGTCTCCATCACATCTCCTTCACGTCCCTGCTACATCTCTGTCAGTTCTTCATTGCATCTTCGTCACGTCATTCAATATAAAAGTATTTATTTGTTCACAAGTGAATTTCACACCTCAAAGCTGCATGCTGCTCTTTTATTGTTAGCAGACAGTTTGTTCTGAATGGACGTTGTCAACAATAATATATCAATGAATGGTGATGAAGTCATGACTGTATTCATCATGCTGCTGTGAGACTTCAGAGGAGATGAGATAACCGATGGGATCTGTCTCGACTCTTGTTAATGCTGACGAGGTTGTTTTGTGGGTCAGTTTTATGCAGCACGCTCTAAACAACAATATGGTCATGTAATCTGCTTTTACACGGCTGAAATTATGATTTACATAACCAAAGCTGACCTGAGTGAGTGCAGCCTGAGCAGTGACCGGCTGATACCTCTTGAGACTCAACATGGCTGAGCCAAGAGCTATTTTCAGTTGTAAAAAAACAAGACTGTTAATAAGATTCCTCGTCACAAAGAAGTGAAATCAAAGAGATGGAACTGGAGTCATTTTCTCTTAAACTCATCATCAGTGATGTTGTTAATCAGACCAATCACCAACTAACTGTGATCTGTTTGGGTCGAGCTTTCTAATCCAATCCTGACAGAGTTGTTGATGTAGTCTGTGACCTTTGAGTTCTCCAGGTTGAATCAAGGAAAAGAGGCTTTGCAGGTTGTGTAACTGCTGCGCTGATTTGGTTGTAAACTGTTCAGACACAAGCAAAGAGCAGGACTGCACGTGTACGTGACGTACAAAGAAACTTTCAGTGATCTAGAAACATCTCAACGAATATCCTCCATCATTGTTCCACCACACTTTATCCTGAACATATGAAGAGAATGAACTTCCTCTTAGACACCAATTCAGTACAGAACATTTCTCTCGTGGAGGATTTCCAGGTTCAGATGTCAGGTGAAGCTCCTGATTGGCTGCCAGTCTCTGAGGCTTATCATAAATTAGGTTTTGCTCAAATGGTGTTCCCGGCTAAATTAAATCTTTTGCATGAGGGATTCCCCCGATTTAGTGTTACACAAGTGGTCTGGATGGAAATGTCCAGAACAATTTATGCTCTTAAATTGCAAATCAGCCCCACTTTGAGGTCAACGTGCTCATAACAAAGGTGCTTCATATTTTTGTAGTGATAACGTAAAGAGCCTGGCTCATATATTCATGATCATGATTTTGATTTAATTATTTCTGCGTGAGAGCTGATATAGCCCACCTGAATTCACCTGAACATATCTACTAGTTTCTAGGTAAGAGCTAACTCTGAACTTTATATCAGATTATTTTCTACTTGAGAGTGAATGTAGCTCGCCTGATGTCTAAGTATACATATCATTCTATATGTGAGAGCTGATGTAGCTCATCTTACGTAACAATTATGACTTTATTCGAGGTAATACACAGTGTATCTCTCCATTTGCTATGTAATGTAGCTGATGTAGCTCAGAAAGTCCTGATAGCTCAACTGGTTAAAATGCAGATTTAGTGTCAGAGAGGTTATTGAATCAATTCCTGTTTCCTGCATATTTAAATATATATAGCTCTGCAACAACTCATACAAGCACACTCTGAAACACAAGAGCCAGTAATCACAGAAACCATCTGCATATAATTACCAGAAACGGCCTCATGTTTTGCCCAATATGGTTTTAAAGGACACAAATTATTAATTAAGCAATAACCTGTAATCTATGGACAGGAAACTGACACTGACTCTGACACCTATGTCCACAGATGATATGATGATTTTGTTCAGAAGTGACTCCAGTAAAAACTCAAACACACCAGTTGAGGTTGAGTTGCGGTGTGTGTGTGTTTGTGTGTGTGTCATGTCATTAGTGTTTCCATGCACAGCTGATATTTATAGCCACACTTGCTTGTGAGAAGGGAAATCAATACTCGGAGCCCCAGGCAGGAAGATTGGCTCGGCCCTTCTACTTCCAGCCCTCGCACTCACACTATAAATACTACCATTCACATCAAACACCAACACACATTCACACACTCCAAAAGTGCCAAAATCACACACCAGTGCTTGATAAATGATTCCTCGAAAGACCTGCTCACCCCAAGATAAACAGAAGAATAATCTTATTACAGACTTTCATTTTGTTACTTACGTCAGTAAAGGAACGAAACAAAGAAAAATCTCTTTAAAATCCCACGATGAGCCAGAGTTGATCTCTGTATCGACCCACCGCGATGACATAACACATGTCAGAGTCCAATAATAACACTAACAGAGAGTACAGTACGACTTCTGAGGACACGTTCTGTGCTAATCTGGCAAGAGACAAGTGAATATATGATGCAGACCTTTAAATCTTCAGACAAAAGCGTGAAATATTTAAAGTTATGAATACATTTAAACTGATTTACATTTGTCTGTATTCTCAAAAACAATGACTGCCATGTGTATAAAGATAAATAAAAACTATTATATAATTTTATTTGTTCCAGCTCAACATATGTGTATTTCTGCGAAGGTTCTCAGTCAGGTCAGTCTCAGGTATGTTGTGTAACTTTTCTCTCATTAAGTAACAGAGTTTACCTCCTGTTGATCTGCACTGACCTGTGATCAGGTGAATGGTGTCTCTGTCATTCGTACGTCTGTTCTCACACTATGTAACTTTCATAGTTAAAAGTTTAAAGCAGGCTCTTGTAAACTTTATGAATACTTCATCTTGCAGTCTTTGAATCTTGATTATACTGACATTGTTTCTGTTTAAGGTTGAAAATAAACAGTTCAAACTACAGAGAAGCTCTTCTGTGGTTTTTTCTTTTCTTCTGTGTCAGATGTGAACGCTCACATTTTGATTGGCTGCTGTTTGCGCTCAGGTCTTTCACCCTTTGAGTCGCTGTAAAGAGGAAAAACAAGACGTCTTGTTAGTTTGGACAAGCTTGTGGCAGCAAACTTCAGGCTCCATTGTGGCCCTGAAGAACAATTCAGAGCCAGGAATGTAGACCTTCTCAGAATAGCTTCATCCACTGAGAAAGAACTTCCTGTTGCTGGGAATAAAAACACACCGACCACTCGGCGTACCAGCCTGCGAGACTGTCGACAGCCCGAGGAGACAAAGGAAGGAGCTTCGTACTGAAAGAGTTCAGACAGACTGAAGTGAAGTGAAGAAGAAAATGTTCCAGCAGAAACTGCAGGAAGAGTGAAGATAATAAAACTGTGTAACGTCCAATAAATCAGTGCCAGAGGTGGGATGTAGTAGTACATTTACTCAGGTTTGAGGTACTTATACTTCATGCTACTCTACCAACTAGGATAAAAATACTGTTGACTGATGAGTAAAGCCCATCCTCAGGGTCTGCGGGTTGCAGCATTACATTATTGATGAGTTCTGTGCTGTTGCCTTGTTTAGATTCCTGCTCCCATGGTGGCTGTACCGGAGGCCGCCTACTGTACCTGTACGCTAATTATTAGTTATTAGTTGATGAATCTATTTTCATCTCCTACCAATTACCCTAACCTCCAAGTTTTGATCCTTAGTTTACTTTGTACCCCTCAGCTTGAACTCGTGTCTTCATGTCCTCTTTGTTCCTGGTGTTTTTCTTTGTCCTGCTGTGTGTTGTAATGACCTTATTGCACAATAAAATTAAAAGGAAGATATTGAATCTCTTCACAGATCAGCGGCGTCTAAAACGACCCACATGATCTTTACAAAAATGATTCACTGTGAAGTCTCAGGAACTAAAATTACTCGTAAAATATTAACAGGAAGAAACCGTCTTTAAACTTCAGTCCAACCTCCACTGGGGTTTTTTGCCTCTCACGTTACACACAGGCTGCTTTATCTTATAGGTGAAAAGAATACCTGCAGACACACCTCAGGGCTGAAAAGGGGAATCTTCTAAAAAGATGAACAGAAGATAGCGACGAGACAATAAGTCATCTTCGTAGTAAGAACGTAATGTTATCTTCAGGTACAGATGTTTGTCTTTTTGATGTATAGTGCCGTTATCTTACACTCAAAGGACTCGGAGGAGTCAAAGCTTTGTTAATGTTGGTCTGGAGACGCCTTCCCGTCCATCAGAAAACATCCAGCAGACAGGAAGTGAAAAACATGATGAAGTGAGGCTGAAACACTGATTGGTCAGAGCAGAGATTTATTCTGAAACACTTTAACATGTTGGACTAAAGGGCCTGACGTTTAAGGCCCCTAATTTATACTTCATCTGTGCAAATATATGTAAATATGACACCGCTTAGCTTAGCTTAGCATGAAGACTGAAAACAGAAAGAAACAGCTAACACGGCTCACTGATTAACATTATTAAGTTAGTAAGTTGAACTATTCCTTTAGGCACAGGTTACTACAGGTGAGGCTAAGCTGTACATTTGAATGCATGAAGTTGTAATGTTGAGAATGTGCTGCAGGTTTTTACATCTCTGTCTCTATGGACTGGCCGGGCCTTCGGTCCGTCGCCTCCCCGTCCCGCTCTCCCTCCAGCTCTGAGGTCTCCGGAGGTGGAGCAGGCCCCGGGGTGCTGCTGCTGCTGCTGCTTGTCACAGGGAGGCTCCATGATGTCGTCTGGGTCATGTGACTGTCAGAAGGAAAACACATGACGAGATGCTCTTTGAATGTTACCGATCTGCAAACATGGCTTCACGACCTCTGAACTGCTTCCTTCTGCATTTCTCTGGAAGCTGAGCTCAGTTTCCATTTTTCTTTGCCAGAGGGTGTGAATGGCATCATGGGTAGTTTGGTGCTGCTGTGTTTTGTGCTTATCAAAGCTTTTCCTCCCAGGCAAGACGTGACCTCCAATCAGCTGACTGCTCTCATGCTCCTCTGCAGGTCAGCCACGATTTTCCATTTCTTAAATTTAGCTCTCACTGTGCTGAAAAAATGAATGTCCTCAAATTATTTCATTTTTCTCTTCTTGGTCTCTTTCTGGCTTTATATTTTATGCATTACAGTACAGTATGAGTATGTATGTTCATCTCTTTTTAAATATATTTATATATATGTACAGTACCAGTCGTAGTCTGGAGGTGTGTCACTGGTGTGTCATTGTCCGGTTGAAACGCTCAAACCAGATGGATGGCATGTCTCTGAAGAATGCTGTGGTAGCCATGTTGGTTAAGTGTGCCTTGAATTTTGAATAAATCACCAGCAAAGCACCCCTACACCTTCACACCTCCTCCTCCATGCTTCAGGGTGGGAACCACACATGCAGATGCCATCCATTCACGTTCTCTGCGTCTCACAAAGATACGGCGGCCTGGAGCAAAAATCTGTATCAATTTGGATTCATCAGACCAAAGTCCAGATTTCCACTGGTCTAATGTCCATTTGGACCATTAATATACATTATTACGTACTGTTTTGGCCTCCGGGGAGGAATACATCCTGACATTTTAATAGTTTTATATTTTAACAGAAGGTTTGTCCCCCTCCCAACAGATGAATCCGTCCAAGATCATGATGAAGTTTGGAAGTGTCTGATTCTTACTTGATGTAGTATTTCACTCCGTCTGCAGTGTAAGCCTCCTCCCAGCCGTAAGGAAGACCTGCAGAGGCGGAAAAATAAAAAGTCATCAAACCATTCAGTGGCTGTTTAATGTTAATGTGTTTAATGTGGTTTTGTTCAGTCTGGATAAAGCTTAGATTCACTTTTCTACGCCTTTCCTGGTTCGAGACATTTAGACATAATCAGGTCAGCAGATCACCAAACACTCCGTATCAAGTTTCCATCCAGACTGTTTTTCCTGAGAAGCTCATTCCTGAAACCACTGCCCCGATTTTACTGTACTTTTCCACTGGATCTCTCTGATTTCTACACTTACTGTAGAGCTGAAGAACTACAAGTCTCTTAACCCCGTTTAGGTGAACAAAAGGGGGCAAAGCGTCAAATGCTGCCCTGCGGACATCAGCTCGTAAACTAAAACCAAACGTTCACACATTCAGAGAAAAGAGGGATTGTGGTGAACGCTGCATCAGTGACCAGGGGCCCGGTGATGGCTCTGATATGATACATGACATGATATAATGTGTAGACTGATGGGACCAATGAAAATGTCCCGAAAGTAAGCTAAACTAAATTCAGCTCATGATACAAACATGAAGAGTCTGCAGTCATGCTAGCAGCAAAGAGGGGTTTTGATCTGCATGCTAACGTGCTAATATTGCAATGACAATACTAACATGCATTTAGCAACGTTTACCATGTTCATCATCTTAGTTTAGTTAGCACGCTAACATTAGCTTTTTACTACTAAACGTTTTGGACCACCGGGAAGAAGAAGAAGAAGAAGAAGAGGTTTTCAGGCCCAGCAGTCAGCAGCTTCTATGGACATAATGGCAGAGGAGAAGAGAGTGAAGAGGACGTTGACGGAGGAAGCTAAGAAGAGAAAAGGAGAGAGTGAGCGAGCAAGAAGCCGCCGGACAAGAGTAAATCTGGGACTGACTTTTAGTGGTTGGTGAGAGCTTGGTGAAATAAAAGGCTGAAAGACAGACGCCGAGCTGGGCTGACTGCTGTTGGACTAGTCAGTAATATTAGCTGGCTGCTCTGTCTGCTGTTGGTGACCTTGTTGATGTTTGGCTGTTAGCAAAGTTGTCGACTCGCTAGTTTTTGATCAGAAGTAATGTAATCAGAACAAATAAACCATCTGTAGAGTTTAATGAGCAGCTGAGCTTAATTAAGAATCATTCATTATGAATGTACTTCGTGTGATAAAGCATCATGTTACTGTACTGTACTCGGCTTTAGACTCAGACCTCTGTTTATGAACTCTGTTGTCTCCTGTGCTGTCCACAGGAAGTCAAACACTCCCGTGTGCTCAGCTCATCATTGTAATCTTCATGTATGTACACAGAGATGACAATGTGGAACAAAGACACCTGATCTGAGGCTGGAAGCTGCTTTTGTGTGGCCGTGAATACAAACTGTGAAGCTCTGCGGTACATTTCACAGACCAGGTTTCACCCTGTCAGGCTGAGCGTTAACAGGAGGGCTGGTGTCAGGTGGTGAAAACATGTCTGTCAAAGATGGAGACACACTGAACCATAAACTAATGACAGGGTCCTCCACAGCGCTCTCAATGTTCCTGAAAACCTGAAGGTCTATACCTCAGATAAGACTTGGCTCAGTTCAAGTCCAGTATGGACCAAAGTATGGAAGGTGGACTGGTAGCTGGAGAGGTGCCAGTTCACCTCCTGGGCACTGCAGAGGTGCCCTTGAGCAAGGTACTGAACCCTTAACTGCTCACAGGGCGCTGCTCTGTGTCTCAAATCCCAAATAAATGAGTATTTTCAATTATATTCATCAGACTGTGAGAAATGTGCTGCAGATCTGTGTTTTAATGACCCTGAATGATCCGACTCACTAATTTATGCTGGTCCAGTTGTCATGGCAACAGAAACACAAAGATACCGGCTGTAATATCTGTGACAGTCTTCATCTGTCCACAGAGACAAATGTTTTAAAACTGGAGCTGAAAAATACCAAAAGACCAAACACAGACTGTCTAAAACCTGAACGTAGTCTCCGTGACGTCCCCGCAGACTGTCTAAAACCTGGACGTAGTCTCCGTGACGTCCCCGCAGACTGTCTAAAACCTGGAAGTAGTCTCTGTGACGTCCCTGCAGACTGTCTAAAACCTGGACGTAGTCTCCGTGAGTCTTTTTGGTTGAAGCTCTGTCGACTCTGCAGGTCGGTCCCAGTTTCCTTGTTTCTAACGTTGAAGGTCACAAAAATCAACACGTCATTCATGAGAAGTTGGACGCGGTTATAATTATTTAACATGACGCAGCCTCAGGCTGAAATATGAAGATAAAAAACCTGAAGGCAGTTTCATTTCTCTTAAATCTACTTTAAGAGCTCAGTATGTTTGAATGGAAGTCATTGGCGAGACAACGTCGCCATGGTAACAGTGTCCAAGTCACTGCTTTCAAAGCGAATGAATGAAGTGGAAGCGTCTGCTCAGTCTGCTCATCGGTTATCAGGCAATCTGTCAGGCTGTGTGTGTGTGTGTGTGTGTGTGTGTGTGTGTGTGTGTGTGTGTGTGAAGACAAAGGTTCCTGCAGTCACAAGCTTTATGATTTAAAAGCAGAGCACGTATCCAGGCAACGAGGGCCGTGATGAAGACGTGCTACAGGTTGATTATAACAAACACACACACACACACACACACACACACACAGCTGTTAACCTGGATCAGACTGACCTACTTTTCTCTGAGCTTGTTCCTGCTTCTTCGTTACCTCTAACAGGACAATGAGCGACGATGGAGCTCGTCTGTGATCCTGAATCACGGCGGTTAATTATGTAAGTATGCCCAAGTCCAAGGAAATTAGGTGACCGTGTCAAAAAGCCACATCCTGCCTGCTGAACACAAACCACAACCTTCAACGTCATCTAAAAATATTTCATGTTTGATATTTTACTAGCACAAATTAAATCATATAAATATGAGTGTTAAAGTCAAAGTTGAGATTTAAGAAAGGAGCTACCCAGACTCCCTTAAAACAACTACAACTACTGCTGCTAACTGAATCTAACAGAACCGGGCTCAGCAGCCGGACTGGACCGGGTTGGAGCACAGCCTCTGAGACCAACAGGGAATAACGTGACAGTACCGAGGTGATTTACAGACTTTATGATGGAAACATTGATAAGTAGTGAATCGCTAACTGTGGTTAGCTCGGTCAGCCGTGTAGCTAACTGAACTGACTCAGCCCGGGATGCCAGGAGCCAAACCCGGCAAGAAAAGCTGCTCACTGCTGGTCCGGAGGTTCTGTTCGGTCTGGCCGTGTTCATTGGAAGGTAGACGCTGATGCTAGCTCACAGTGCTAGCTGCAATGCATAGCGATCAATAGCAATCAATATCCACACCAGTCCCTCCCTATCTGACCATTTCTTCAGGCACATCCTGTTTCATGGGGTCTTTAAAGCTCTCCGCTCTCCTGAATTAACCAACCACAGCTCAGCTGATCTAACAGCAGCTACAGTCTGTGAAATAATCCCAACATTATAAGCAGATTTGATACATGCGTAGCTTCATGTGCCTGGTTTCTCTTTACAAAGAACAACTCGTGATCTGTGGTGGTTTGTTTCAGAATATTTACTCAGAAAAAGAAAAAGGACAAACAGCAAATAACTCCAAACATGATAAAAGCGACTAAAGCGTCCAATCAGGCTCGAACTGTCCTTCAATCATTGCTGGTATCAGACCGCGGTGGCTGTATTCCAATATGATTCCTGTGGCTCCCTCCTCACCTCGTGTTCTCAGGATTTCTCCTCCTGTAATGTTTGATGGTGCTTCTAGGCTTTGTTTGGCTGGCTAAGCTACTGCACAAACACGAGCATTGATTAAATAACAGTGAGACAGACAGGAAGCTACAGTAAGTTATTGTCTAACTGTCTGAACTCGCTCTGCGACAGAACGTTAGCTACAGTAAATGGCAACCATATGATGTGGTGACGTTAAAGTTTCATATTGTTTCTACTGCTTGTTAAATGAAGGATTCTAGAGACACAGAGGGGGGACATTAAAAAGGACTACACCAACGTTTGTGAAGTTTTGCTCATTACTCACTTCACTTGACTGTGGCTACCTCGTTTCTTCCTGATAGCGTACCAATTTCAGCAGCGTTGTTGTGAACTTGCTGGAAATGACGATGGCATTTCACCGCTTCTTCTTCACCGAATTGCAGCTGGGCGGTGCATTAGTGTAACATTTGACTACCACCGTATAAACATAAAACATATGTACCGCTTATATTTATATATTGAGGTATTCACCTCAACCGCTACAGCTCGTGTCCAGTCACGGGCAAAAACTTTAAACGTTCATGTAGTCCATCATCTTTACAGAGATCTCCTTCCAGTGTGTTAACCTGTAGAAAGTTTTTCTAAAGACCATTTCAGACCAAACTGCAGTTTGAGTGTCGAGTGTTAATGCTACAAACAAATGATAAATTTCAACTTGTGCCGCAGCTGCATACACATTTCTTTTCTACATTGTTCAGGTTAAAACACTGGAATAAAACTGCTGTTCTATTCAGAGAAGTGCAGTGACAGATGTGCTGTTTGACAGAAAAAAACGGTGTTTCATGCAGTTGAGATATGAGTCCATAGCTAGCAGGTACTGAGGAGATGAGGAGTTGTCAGGGAAGAGAGTGTTCGAGTTCACAGTCAGCTGTTGATTTCCTGCTGATGTCTCAGAGCCTCGCTGCCTTTGTGCTCCGACAGGCGGGTCTTCTAGAAGGTCAGCACTGAAACGGGGAGGACAGTTACAACAGCAGGTTGGCAGGATCAGTTTGGTTTCATCCGGTGAGAGTTGCATGCAGGGCAGCACAGAAACATAGAGGAGGAGGACATGCAGACCTGCATGCGTGGAGGCAAGCAGACAGAGTTCACTTACAGTCGACCTCCAGGATGGCTCTGACAGTCCTTGTGAGCTCCTTCGCCTCCTGGGCGAGCGTGGCCGAAGTCCAGGGAGTCTTCTTGTAGCGAGGAGGGACGCCTTGAGAAGCCGAACCCACCTTTACGTCTCCGGAGCTGCAAAAAGACAGAAGGATGAGTCAGCAGTAAAAAAATGACTACTGTGACTACAAACAGCCACAGATGGAGCCACCATGGAGGTCCCCATGTAGATGTGAGAGTTTCACAGTTAGTTATTTTTAGTAGCCCGAGGTTTTGCTAAAGAAAGAGCCAAAGTCCTGACGTCATGTCCAGGCTGTCTGTAAAAAAGTTCCCAGTATTTATGTGGCCAGTATTGGCCCAGTATTATGGCCGGGCCTCACTGACTCAGCCCCGGGATGCCAGGAGCCTGCTGACTGCTGGTTTGGAAGTTGTCTTCAGGATGGATTCGACTGTATTCATTGGAAGTTACACGCTGATGCTAGCTCATAGTGCTACCTGCAGAGTACTGAGGGTGTAACGCACACACCGCACAGCACTATTCACCCTATTCGATGCAACACCATGACATTGTTTGGCAATGCATGTACGCAACCATCAGAAAAACACGCCTGGATCCGATGTGTATCCGATGTATGTGAGGCATCGTGTTCTGATGGATCAGACAATTTGGAGTCGCCTCTCACCTGGAATTGAGTTTTGATTCCCATCCCCAATTTCTGAGTGTTTGTTTGACCCATGCATCCGGCCCAACCACCTCCACATGTAGCCTTTATGCTACATCACCTGACTTTAACGGTTCATTAAAACATTACAGCAGACAGCGCGTCCAGAAATGACTCTCTAACATCATCGATTAGGGCAGATCAGTTGTGTTTGAATTGATTCTGCAGTAAACGTGTTCATGAGAGCCTCTCGTGTTGCTTTAGTGGTTTGGATGAACGACCTGACACGTCTCTCTGCACTTAAAGCTTTAAATAAAACTCATGAAGCTGCTCGGCGATGTCGGTTTGTCACGCCTGATGAATAAACTCACACCTCCAGTTGTTTGAAGGATGGAGGATGGAGCTAAAAACACCTTGTAAAGCTGCTGAAGTGACCACGTCGCCATGGTTGCAGCTGTTATTCAGAGATCTGAGCGCTTGCTTCACTCCCATCAAACACTGCGGCCGTTCCAAAGCAGGATTTTCGACTTTATGACTTGATTCTCGAAGCTTCCTGTTGTCTCACAGCTTAAAGACTTGAGATTTTCTCTGAGCCAGGATGTCTCATGGGTTTAATGAGAGTGATAATTATCAAAAACCTCATTAAGTGGGAGTGAATGTGCAGATCGGAGCCACTTATTAGAAGAAAGTGGAACAACACGTCACACCCGAACAACCCGCGATGAACCGAACGAACGGACAGCCTACATTTCCTCCACGACTGCCCTAGAAACAAGACAGGTGAGTAGAAAGAAAACATGACCGGAGGTTATGAAAGACGAGGTGAGGCGTCCCACTGACCCGGATTGAAAGAAAGGAAAGCAGGCAGGGTGACTTCATAACATGACCGAATGACCTGGTTTACAGAATCACACTTACACAACCGACCAGAGCAGGAGGCAATGAAGGAAGGAGTGATGAGGGAGGAAGATAAAATCAGGTTTTCAGGTAGAGAAGAAGGAAAGATGGAATGAATGAAAGAAAACAGAAGGAATCAAGGAAAGAAGGAAAAGGAGAAAGGTTTAAGGAATGGAGGAAGGACTGAGGAGGAAGAAAGAAGGAAGAGAGAGGAAAACTAAAAGGTGAATAAGGAAAGGAAATGAAGGGTGGACAGAAGGAAAGGAATCAGAAGAAGAACTAGGAACTGACGGTGACCTTCTTCTTCTTCTGTGGTGTCTTTGTTGAACGTCTCAGTGTGACCTCGCGCTCTCAGCGCAGGTCGACACGCTTCGTAACGCTGCGGGCGGCCATTAACACGAGTCCTACCTGGGCTGAAGTGGGCCAAACCGGACCGCCGAGTGTGTGTTTGAAATGGGCTAATGGGCTCTGCGCTCTGCAGGACCTCTCATTATGTGACTGCAGCGGTGGCTCTGACAATGACACACACACACACACACACACACACACACACACTGAATACACACGCATACTGTACTCAAAATACACACCTGTGATCACACACACGTGGAAACACACAAATACAGTAACAAACACACACATATGTTCGTATACATACAGTGTGTGTGTTAATGTATATATACTGTGCCTGTTTGTTTTGTTGCCCTGACTGCATACACACACACACACACACACACACACACACACACACACACACACACACACACACTCTCTCTCACACACACACACACACACACACTCTCTCTCTCTCTCTCACACACACACACACTCTCTCTCTCTCTCTCTCACACACACACACACACACACACACTCTGTACCTGTAGCTCTTCGTCGGTCCGTGGCTTTCGAGCAGGAACTCTTGAACGTTCTGCAGACAAACAGACAAAAATCTTTCATCGTTTCATTTCTTTTTTTTAAGTTTAAACTGAACTCCTTGAATCCTTGAATCCTTGAATCCTTGAATCCTTGAACTTCTCCTCCAAGTCTCCTGAACGTGACGCGTATTCATCTGCGTGAGTTTTCAAGTGACATCACTTCCCCGCAGGAACGTCCAATCGATTTCCAACACAGGCTCAGTTTGGTTTGGATGATTCAGGTCGTCACCATGAGTGTGTGTGTTTGGACTGGATTCATCTGATTTATCAGTTTTACCTCCCGAGATGTTCGAGAGACGACGACATGTTTTTATCAAACAAACCAGAGGAAATGTGTTGGGGACTATTTTCAGCGGTGGAGTGAGGCAGCAGGACGAAACTTCAAACTTCAACTTTGAGATGAAACTCAAACCCAGTTCAGATCGATCGTCCGGCTTCGTGTTTACCTCGACGAAACTCAGCAGTTTGCCCGTTGACATCTCAAAGCCCTTTTTGGTTGCTTCGCTCTTCCGTAGTTGACACTCCAGGACAGCAACTCTCTTCTTCAGCTCGTCCGTCTCCTCCTGGGATCAAAACAAATCTGTCAAAACACGAACGTACATGTGCACGTGGTTCATGAGCGCGTTGGACGATAGATAGAGCCTCAGTAAACAACTGTTAAGTGATGATGTTCAAGAATATTATTGGTCAATTATAGATATTTAGAACGTCACCTTATTGCTTGACACCGGTTGCTCCACTCTCTGAGTCTTCAGCTCGGCGATCTCGGCCTCCAGCAGGTGGATCACCTCCTCGTAGTCCATCTCCATCCCCCTCGCCTGCTTCTGAGCCGCCTCGGCCAACTGGATCCGAGTCCTGAGGGCCCGACTCTCCTCGGCGCCGAGTTTTACTTCCTGCCACAGAGGAAGGAGGAAGTGGAGAGGGTAAAGGAGGGAAGTGAGGGAGGACAGAGATTCCTCATCAGGGCTCAACAAGTGGACAGATTATCAGCAGGGCCTCAGCCCTCATCCATCTTTCAAGGTGCTGCAGTCCTGATTCTGAATTCTCGGTGTCAGGACGAGTTAGCGTGACGAAGCTCTGTGCTTCAGCCTCAGGGAGGTTTCACTGGATCAGCAGACTGTGCAGTCGTGTCCCAGCAGGACTCGCACAGACCCGTCACCTCTCAGCATATTTCTGTCTTTGATAAGGTCACCGACATTAGAAAGCAACAAGAGCTGAGAAAACCACAACAGGAAAGACCAACGTGACACCCTGCAGAGCGAAAACATTCATTCAGTTCAGTCATTCGAGCAAAAATGATCCAACTCTACGACACAAATATTGTGTACAGATACATGCAGCTGTCTGTTCGTGTGTATTGTCTGTTTTTGAACCTCTGAGTGTCCCTAATAAAGTTATTATTATTAAAGGCTCTGTACCACCTAATGTTTGACTTGAAGGTGGTGTTGGAAGTTTGCCTCCATCCAACACCACAGTCGGGGTGTGAGGCCTTCAGGGGGAAACCAGCCTCTACAGTGGAAGTTACATAACTGACAGGGTGGTGAAACAGACACCGGCAACAATCAGACTGTGTGACCTGCAGAATGGGAAGTAACCACTCCCAGGACCACGACACTCGACCCTGCAGCACCAAAACACCGGAGCTCTCGTCAAACAAGGCTGTGCAGATAAAAACGAGTCGTGAATTTTGAACCGGGCAGGAGAAGGAGTGCTGGACTGTACTTCAGAGTTTCCTGGAGAAATATTTCTTCAGCTTCATACAGAAACCTGGACTGGTCCTGACCTCAACCCCACCAACACCTTGGAGATGAACTGAACCGACTGAGAGCCAGACCTCATCGCCCAACATCAGTGTTCTTAAAACAGAACATTTCATGTTGCTGTGCAGCTCAGATGGAGGTGTGAACTCCCTGAGTGTGTTCTGTTAATGTGTATTCACACACATGCACACACACACACACACACACACACACACACACACACACACACACACAAAGCCAAAGGGAAGTAGACAGCAGTGATCTTGGCAGCTTCGTCTCTCCTCCTGTGGTGCTGTCATATGTAGCGACGAGAGCTAACAGGACACACATGAAGAACACACAAGACGTGTTCATTTCTGAATAACACACACACACACACACACACACACACACACACACACACACACACACAGTGAGAACAGTCCATCTGTTAGTGTCACTCTTCCAGCACAGCTTCATGCATTTTTAAATTCTGCAAATCAGTTTTCCAAGAAAAAGACAAAAAGAGCAAAACACAGATAAGAGACGCTGTTTGATCTACGGAAGCCCAGAGCGACCACAACTGACCAAAACACATTTCATTGATATGAACTCAACATTCTCAACATACTCGTGTTTTTCTTGAGTTGGTTTTAGGAACATTTTGGTGAAACTGGATCATATTTTATGGAGAAAATGTTTTCTGGTTTTCCCTCTGATGTCCTCCGGCTGCTCCGCCTCAACTCTCTGTGATTTACAGAGTTTATGATGGACAGTGAAGTAACCTGCTGACAACTGTAGCTGCTGTTAGCTAATGTTAGCTCAGTTTGTTAGCTGCTGTTAGCTAATGTTAGCTCAGTTTGTTAGCTGCTGTTAGCTAATGTTAGCTCGTTTCCTGCGTTTTGGACCACAGTGAAGAAGAAGAGGAGGTTTTCAGGCCCAGCGGTCAGCAGCTTTATTGCCAAGTACGATTTTACACATACAATGAATTTGTTCTGGTGTCGTTGGTGCATGACAAACATTCTCTCAATATAAACTATTAAAAATTAAAAATATAACAATATAAATATATATACACAGAATGTTTTAAAAGTAAAAAGAGCAGTGCAGCTGTGCAGTGATAGCGAGTACCAGTCAAATGTTCCCAGTAGTATTTTAAATATGTAAGTATAAGTATATTACAAAACAAGTCTGAGCTGAGCGTTAATGTAACACATAGAGTTATGGATGCAGTGTCAATGTGACATGTAGAGGCAGAGGTGGACTGTGAGAGTGAAAGAGTGTCAGGGGGGCTCCGGGCCTTGTTGATGAGGCTAGCAGCAGACGGGAAAAAACTGTTCTTGTGGCGTGAGGCTCTGGTTCTGGTTCTGGTTCTGGTCCTGGTCCTGGTCCTGATGGACCGCAGCCTCCTGCCAGAGGGGAGTGGTTAAAGAGTTTGTGTCCGGGGTGGGAGGGATCAGCCACAGACGCACGCCCCAGAGTCCTGGAGGTGTACAGGTCCTGGAGAGATGGAAGATTGCAGCCAATCACCTTCTCAGCAGACCCAATGCAGTCTGCCCTTGTCCTTGGCGGTGGCAGCAGCGTACCAGATGGTGATGGAGGAGGTGAGGATGGACTCAATGATGGAGGAGTAGAAGTGCACCATCATTGTCTTTGGCAGGTTGAATTTCTTCAGCTGCTGCAGGAAGTACATCCTCTGCTGGGCTTTCTTGATGACGGAGCTGATGTTCAGCTCCCACTGGAGGTCCTGGAGATGATAGTTCCCAGGAAGCGGAAAGACTCCACAGGGTCAATTGTGGAGTCACAGAGGGTGATGGAGGCAGGTGAGGCTGAGTTCTTCCTGAAGTCCACAACCATCTCCACTGTCTTTAGAGCGTTGAGCTCTAAGTTCACCAGGTCACCAGATGGTCAACCTCCCACCTGTAGGCGGACTCGTCACCATCAGAGATGAGTCCGATGAGGGTGGTGTCGTCTGCAAACTTCAGGAGCTTGACATATGACTCTACAGTGTCTTACTTTGAAGCACTGCCATGTTGGAGTTGGTAGTGAGCACAGGCTGATATGTGCCATTCTGTACGGGAAGAGATTTTTCTTCCATTATGTCTTTTCAGGGGAGCTGGAGGGTGAGGAGCCGAGGGGGGGAGGTCGACATGCTCCCTCATTAGAGCTGGAGGTCAGGCTTCAAGACCCCCGAGGCCACAGCTGGAGGGAAGACAGCTCATGCTGGGATCCATTAGTTACCCAACCAGTCGGGCCCAGCCACACACACACGCACACGCACACGCACACAAACACACACACACGCACACACACCCACACACACACACACACACACCCCCCCACACACACACACGCACACACTAATGTCCACAGTCGGTGAACACACTCCACCAGCTGCACTTAAAATCATCTATAAAGTCTAATTTTAACAGTGTGTGACCCCGTTCACTGTGATGTAAACACTCACCATGCCCGAGGCTGACAGTGACATTATGTACCATTTCCTGCTAACTAACAGCTCATGTTAAAGGACATGAAGCCAGACTCAGTCTGCAGTGTTCAGCACAGTGTGATCCAGTGATGGAAACATTTACAATAATAATAATAATATGTTAAAGAAACATCTCGTTTAAAAAAATTTGTTGTCTCCAGTCTCAGAGTGTAACCCCACTGTGCTAAATATGTTCAGCTGTACTTGAGTATTTGTTCTGATTACATTACTTCTGATCAAAAACTAGCGAGTCGACAACTTTGCTAACAGCCAAACATCAACAAGGTCACCAACAGCAGACATAGCAGCCAGCTAATATTACTGACTAGTCCAACAGCAGTCAGCCCAGCTCGGCGTCTGTCTTTCAGCCTTTTATTTCACCAAGCTCTCACCAACCACTAAAAGTCAGTCCCAGATTTACTCTTGTCCGGCGGCTTCTTGCTCGCTCACTCTCTCCTTTTCTCTTCTTAGCTTCCTCCGTCAACGTCCTCTTCACTCTCTTCTCCTCTGCCATTATGTCCATAGAAGCTGCTGACTGCTGGGCCTGAAAACCTCCTCTTCTTCTCCCCGGTGCTCTGAGCTCACAGTCCGGGCAGCCGGGCTAACAGACTGAGCTTACATTAGCTAACAGCAGCTAACAGACTGAGCTAACATTAGCTAACAGCAGCTAACAAACTGAGCTAACATGAGCTAACAGCAGCTACAGTTGTCAGCAGGTTACTTCACTGTCCATCATAAACTCTGTAAATCACAGAGAGTTGAGGCGGAGCAGCCGGAGGACATCAGAGGGAAAACCAGAAAACATTTTCTCCATAAAATATGATCCAGTTTCACCAAAATCAGTGAAATAGTTGGTGGTGTGTGACTTAGTGCCGTAAAGCGTTACGTACTTCTCCTGACCCGGAGCCCAAAGTTACATAGTGTGAGAACAGACGTACGAATGACAGAGACACCATTCACCTGATCACAGGTCAGTGCAGATCAACAGGAGGGAACAGACGTTAGATTAAATTACAAAGTTCAGTTTCTGTCAGATAATTTGGACATTTTGTGACAAACATCATCAGACTGTGAACTTGAAGTTTAATTCATGTGACTGTGCTGAGGTTTTATTGAGTTTCTATGTTTGGTTTCATCTGTTCGGAGGGTGTGTGTGGGCTTATGAAAGGGCGCTTCTTTTAAAATAAATCAGCAGGTGAAGCTCAACACACACCTACACACACACACACACTCTTACAGTGGGAGGAGTGTGAAGCCCCCATTGAATCTTTCTCGGGCTCTAAAATAGTTCCTCCTTGTGTTTGTTTGTTGTGAATCATAGCTGAAGGGTCTCAGCCTCTCTGACTCCCACTCTGCTGCCTCTCAGCTTCTATCCTGTTACATAAACCGATCGATATCCACATTTAGACGACGCTAACAGATGTACTGTAACAACAAAGACTCAGCTGGGACGTTTCCTATCTGTGATTTGAACCTGAGGAGTGGAAACAGGGCGGGCTCGCTTCATGTTCAGGCATTTATTTTGCTTTCATGGACTTCATGAACTCGAGTTACGTGTTACGTGCAAGTGTCTGCAGATGTTTAAAAAAACAGATTCAATGTTCAGAAAATGTTGTTAAAGATTGAACCTGTGGCTCACAAACAGTTGGCTTGTGGCCCCTGTAGGTCTTTGGCCCTGACCTAACAGCAAAACTCTGGATTTCAGTCTTCTAAATTCTTGCTTCGCTTTGCTTTCTGTGCACCAAGCTATGGTTCAGGGTCACTGAAGCGACTGTCAGGTGCGACGCGAGGGTAAAAACAGAGCACTGCATTAACCTGCTAAAAGTTGCAGACAAAGAGACAATTTGTCTCAGACGTGAGTCCGTCTGTGCGATGGACCGACAAGCTGACAGACAAAAGTAGTTCAGATGCAAACACAGACGAAAGAAGCTTGAACTGAACCGTCAGTCTGTGTTGACAAGTTGAGCTGACAACCTTTAAATCATCTTTAATACCTGCAAAGTTCTCACAGCTCATAGTTCATGATTACCTTGAGGTGCTTCAGCTTTGTGCATCTTTTTTCTTTACTTGTGCATTTCCTCATTCAACCACTGGGTGGAGCCCTCATGAGGCTTAAACTGTGGGGGCGGTTTAAATTTACAAATGTCGTAAATTTAAACTGAAATGTTGAAATTAAAACATGTTCAGACTTCACATGGATACTTTTTACCATCCTGCTCACTCAGAAATATGATCATATAATCTTCATTATTATAGAAATGATGTTCCATCAGTGTGTCCGATCACATCATGAGCGAGAAAAACCTCAAACTGTCCCCGAACTCATCAAACGAGGTTCATCTTCCTGACGACTGATTAAAACGTTGGAAACGCTCAGAAAACTTAAACACAGACTCACCTGTCTGACTTTGCTGAGCTCCTCCTCCATCTGATGGTGGACTCTCTGAGACTCGATGAGCTGCTCCTGGACCACAGCAACAACACAGGAAGTCAACAGGAAGCACACATGCATGTTGACAGGATGTGTTCTCTGTGGAGCGTCGTGGAGTCTCAGCAGGTGAGTTTTAACCTTTAAAGGTAAACTCTATGGATTCGTCTCACCTGCAGCCTCTTGATCTCCCTCAGAGCCTCGATGTGCTCCTTCCTCAGCCGCTCCATCTCCTCCAGGTCCTCCGAGTCCGACAGTGACGGCTGAAATCACACGAAGGTCCTCACATTTACATACACTAACACCAGCCTGAGGGTGGTGAGCCAACATCTTTAAAAACACTTCACTCATTACAGGAGGGCATGGTGCATTTGTTGGGACTATTTTCAGCGGTGGATGAATCCACATGTGGTCTGTACTGAGTATTTGGGGCAGCAGGACTCAGAATAACAGCATGTACAGTGGTTTTTCCAGCTTGTTGCTCTCAGGCTGTGATCGATGATTGAAAATCTTTACCGTCTGCTGATTGGACGGTTCAAACGTCAACAGATCGATCCACATCGAGCGGTCAGGACCGGCATACCCGCACATCGCACCAGTTAACAACCGAACACGGCGATGACAGAGATCTGATGACAGTCGTGATGTCATTTCCTGCTGCGGTCTGCTATTAATTCACATTCTGCTGCCCGTACACAAAAAACTAGTAGATAAGTAAAATAAGTAGTATTTGTGTACTGTAGTATTAACACAGCATTTCTGTTTAACATACACAAGTTGCATTATCTTCTCTACAGTGGATGAAGTATTCAGATTCTTTACTGAAGTGAAGGTACTCATACTACACTGTAAAAATACTTCAGTCATCAGATTTTAGGAACTCTTCGTGTTTTTTGTGTAAAAATCTTCATTTGTAAATAAACTAAAGTACTTCAAACGGGTACTTAATTACAGTATTTGAGTAAATGTATATTTCATCCATCACTTGTGAACTCCTGACCTCAGAAGGTCCAATTTACCAACTCAGATCAAAAAATGAGATTTTGTTGTTCAGTATGTTTGTAGGACGGTCCTGGACTCGGTCCCGGACTCGGTCCTGGTTCTTGTGTTGAAGGGTCAGCCCTGCAGTGAGCTCGTACCTGTGGGTTGGTGGGTGACTCCAACAAACTGGACAGGTCATCAGATGTGAACCTTGACCCCGGCTGGGAGACGGCCAACTCCTCCAGCTGAGGCTTGAACAGCTCCCTGATCAGGCTCTCGAAATCTGTTCAAACACGACGACACAAAGAAAATCATCCTTCATCCTACATTTACATACAAACAACTTTTCTCCAACTGTTTGTGTTCATTTAAGTTCTGAAGTGAAGAGAGACGACAGTCCATCATTCCTTTAAGACATGAAGGTCAGGCCCAAAAACCATCAAACACTCTTTAGTTAGCAGCCTCACAAATCACCAGAACAGCAGCTCAGATTAGAGACACAGAAATGAAGTCAACATGAAGTGCTCAGAGCAGACTGTGTGAGTCACACCTTCATGGTCTGAATGACTGATGAAGACCAACAAGATCGTCTTACCTGTGAAGGCCACAGTCCCAGCTGGATCAGCTCGTAGTCTGGACTTGATCGCCTGCCGCTGAGCCTCTGTGGGCTTCAGACCGAGCAGATCCAGAGCCTGCACACACACACACACACACACACACACACACACACACACACACAGATCAATACAGCTCACTGTGGTGACGCCCCTGAAACAGCCAACATGCAGGCTGTCACTGCTCTGTGTTTGAGGTGATCGAGAGGCGATGAAGCTGCTGCAAACTGTAGCTGCTGTTAGCTAATGTTAGCTCAGTTTGTTAGCTGCTGTTAGCTAATGTTAGCTCAGTTTGTTAGCTACTGTTAGCTAATGTTAGCTCAGTTTGTTAGCTGCTGTTAGCTAATGTTAGCTCAGTTTGTTAGCTACTGTTAGCTAATGTTAGCTCAGTTTGTTAGCTACTGTTAGCTAATGTTAACTCAGTTTGTTAGCCGGGCTGCCCGGACTGTGAGCTCAGAGTACCGGGGGAGTGTTAGTGTTCTGTTACTGAGGTTAACAGCCTGAACAGACTTTATTCATATTAAAAATAAATCTGAAACACACACACACACCTGCTCCAGTCTCTCCAGTTTGAGGCGACAGCAGGTGCTGAGGGAACATTTCCTCTGATGAGTCTGACTGCTGGAAACTTCTGGAGACAGAAACATGAAATTTAAAATTAAACTCAGTTAACAGAGTTTGAGTCCGTCTCCTTCCTGTTATCCTAAACCAGGATCCAGCTTCGTCTTCCGAGGCGTCCTGCATGTTCTCGGTCTCCAGATGGAGGATCCTGATCAGATGATGAACCATCTCAGTGAACAACAAATGATTCAGGAAGACGCCAAAATGAAACCTGGCAGAAAACTTTAGTCCAACATGAGCTCCATCAGAGAGACAGACATGAATAAAATATAAATTTTTTATATTAACAAGATTATTTCAACCTTTACAGGTAAATTTAATGATGATGATGATGATCCATGGTGGGCGTGCTCACATTCTTATTTCAATCAAATGTCATGATTCAAAAGCAAATAACTGTTTGGAAGTTTCTGACGCTGATGTTCTTGAAAATATTAATAATAATAATAAAAATAAATTCTGATTATCAGACGAGTCTGAAGTCTTCAGTCACGTTAGCTGCTTGCTCAGATTTAACCGAGATGTCTCGACGTGTTTGCGTTGAGGTTTGTAACGTCACATGCAGATTTATGCAGATGACACGTGTAGAAACATGCGCGGAGGGAGGCGTGTCAACTGTGCTGTGCAGGTTATCACGTGTACGAGAGCCAGCAGTTTTACAGTGCTGATCACTCCTTGCAGCAGGACTCACTGGTGTCGCAGGTTGTCGTTCCATCTTGTGAGTTTTGTTCAACTTTGGCCACAAATTCACACAAACTGCCAATAAAACTGAAGAACGATGATCGAAGTCATCAACAAACGCCTCGTCTGGTGTTTAGAAATATTCAGTTCAGTGCCGTGCAGATGCCCTAATATCACTGCAAACGGGTGCCAACACGAGCAGTCAGATGGTCACATGTTAGTGTATTATTTCCATTTAACCCACAAAGACGGTGAGGTGAGGTTAAAATCATCGTCTGGATTATTCAAAAACCATCCGCACAACGTGGCCTCGTTGTTTGCTGGGTGTCTCGCTCCATCGTAGGACAGGTGGAGGGTCTCGAACACGTCTTTACTGAGGGGTCCATAGTTTAAAAACCTGTACATGTACACATGAGTTCAGGTGTTTGTAGCAGATTTCAATTTAAACATTTGAATTCAGATTTCTGGAGTTTCCCTTTGGTCCATTCAGATCTGCTTCATTTGTGACGTCGGACGACAAACACAACAACGCACATATGGAGAAAGTCCTCAGGATCCCTCGCTCACACAGAGACGTGATGATGCTTCGCACCTCCTCGGCCAATCAGAGCCAGACCTCCCGCCTGCCTCACTTCCTCCTTCGACAGGCAGCCAACCACACGCCATCTGTCGCCGCATCCTTCCTCTTCTGTCTCCATCAGATCAGATTTACACCTCACAGTTCACAGCAGGTCATCGGCCATGTGTGTCTGCATACATTAAAAACCTGATTTTCCTACAACTGGTATGTTGTTACATCCTGCTGGCGTCTGATTGGTTAACGACCCTTGAAAATTTATTATTTTGTCTTTAACGACAAAATGAGATGTTAAAACACAAACATCAACCTCCATGACTGTGAAGTGAAGTCAACACAGGAACTGACAAAAACTGCAGTTCCTCAAACGTCCACTTGAGGCTGGCTCCATAAGTCCCCATGTTAAAATGTCCAACTTCACAGCAGAAATAAACATGTTTACAGCCTGGTCTGTGGGGACGTCACAGAGACTACGTCCAGGTTTTAGACAGTCTGTGAGGACGTCACGGAGACTACGTCCAGGTTTTAGACAGTCTGCGGGGGCGTCACGGAGACTACGTCCAGGTTTTAGACAGTCTGCGGGGACGTCACGGAGACTACGTCCAGGTTTTAGACAGTCTGCGAGGACGTCACGGAGACTACGTCCAGGTTTTAGACAGTCTGCGGGGACGTCACGGTGACTACGTCCAGGTTTTAGACAGTCTGCGGGGGCGTCACGGAGACTACGTCCAGGTTTTAGACAGTCTGCGGGGACGTCACGGAGACTACGTCCAGGTTTTAGACAGTCTGTGAGGACGTCACGGAGACTACGTCCAGGTTTTAGACAGTCTGTGGGGACGTCACGGAGACTACGTCCAGGTTTTAGACAGTCTGTGAGGACGTCACGGAGACTACGTCCAGGTTTTAGACAGTCTGCGGGGACGTCACGGTGACTACGTCCAGGTTTTAGACAGTCTGCGGGGACGTCACGGAGACTACGTCCAGGTTTTAGACAGTCTGCGGGGACGTCACAGAGACTACGTCCAGGTTTTAGACAGTCTGCGGGGACGTCATCTCGTCGTGTCTTCTTCTGTGGTGGTTCAGCTGTTTATCTCCATGAATGAACTTGACATCAGGAGTTGATGGATTATTTTTTGCAGCAGTTGGCAACAATCTCATAATCTCATAATCCACTGCCTGCACACCAAACTATGATTTTTATGTATTAATTATATTATAATCTTTCCACACTAAGATTCATGGTGTGTGTGAGGACTACAGATACACACCGGGGTTTGTTTCAGTGACACTGTCGCTCTCTGGTGGGGAGGAGACGCGAGTCTGCTCTGTTCTGGCTGGAGACACTCGCACCTGCAAACGTTAACACAACATATTAATAATGGTTTGATGACAGCGTGTTCACGTGTCGTGTTCTGAGAGCGATGACGTTTAAGCCCTCTGGTCTGACGGTTCTGATCTCACCTGGCTCACGTTGACTGCTGGCAGAGTCTCGCTCGCCGGGTTTCGGCTGGAGGTGATCTTGGTGACCACAGCAGGCGGAGGAGGAGCAGGCATGGTGCCCAGCCCGGGGGCCTTCGTCTGGGGTCCACCTCCACCGCCACCGCTGGACCCCTGCAGGGAGATGGGGCTGTGAGGCCCGCTGCTGGAGCTGGAGGATGACCTCCGCCGGATGAAGGCAATTTCCACGGTCGGGTCCGGTCTGCAACACACAGGACAAACCCACCCAACGAGAATATAAAGGTGCATGTGTGTAAAAGCAGAGCACCGAGAGAATCTGTCCACCTCGAAGGCAACGAGTACTTATATTCATTGTGTTCTATTAAATAATACATCTAATAATAGAGGTTTGTATGCATGATTTATTCTCGTGGCATCTTGTTTTAGATCCAAAAGTCGTTTCTGTTTTTCTTTGTTTCTTTTATATCTTGATCATTTCTGCCTCTCGTGCTCTCGCCGTGTGTTGGACCTGAGTTTGGTTCGTGTCAGGATGCTCCTGGCCTCCTCGTACGTCACTCCGATCAGGGACTCTTTGTTGATGGACACCAGCTGGTCGCCGATCTGCAGCCTGCCGTCCTGAAACAGCAAAAAGAAACGTTCAGGTCTTTGAGAAAATAACAGTAAATGTGTTCATGGGACCTTTGGATATTTCTTCTGTTTTTGTCAGTTAAAGGTTCACGTTTGAATTTTGCTTTACTTTAAATAAAATTAGAAATGTGATGAAATCAAAGCAGGTATGACATTTTTAAGACAAACACAGGATGAAGAAAATCCATATTTGTCTTCAGGCTGAACATTTACTGTTAAAAATCTGAGATTATTCTGTGAGACAAACTTTAGAGCACCAAATAAACAACGAGATGAAAACAAATTTAATACTTTTCCACTTGAGAAACACAAATCTGTGTGTCCACTACACAGTAAAGCAAGTTAACTGAAACAACATGTGGTCCTAGAACAGAGCCGAGGGGAACACCACAGTTTATGATGCATCAACAACTACACAAAGTCTAATTTGTCAGAGCTTGGTGAAATAAAAGGCTGAAAGACAGACGCCGAGCTGGGCTGACTGCTGTTGGACTCGTCAGTAATATTAGCTGGCTGCTATGTCTGCTGTTGGTGACCTTGTTGATGATTGGCTGTTAGCAAAGTTGTCGTTTCTACGTAATGTCACTTTAATAAAACGATAAAAGAGGTTCAGTTTTTGAAACTTTGATTCGTGTCGCAGCGCTCAGCGAGGACGCCGACCTTCTGGCAGTCTCCTCCAGGCACTATTTCCTGAATGAACACCATTGGTCCTTCTGCCCGGTTGGCTCCGCCCTTGATGACGAGCCCCAGGCCTGTTCCCTTGGCAACACAAATCAACTGAATGACACTGTCACTGGGGAGAGAAACAGAGAGAGACGATGACACTAAGCATGATTAAAAACCACAAAGCCACGCTGCCGCTCACATTCAGTTCCATCATGACATAATCCCTAACCCTCCTCCACCTCCTCCACCTCCTCCACCTCCTCGTCCTCTCTCCATCTCTCTCTCTTTCTGGTCATCCCACACTTCTCTGTGAAATTGCTGAAGTTGCTTTTCACTATTTTTAGCCGTTGCTGGTGTTTCCATGCTGCAGAAATACAGTTTAACAGTTTATGTAACCACCTGAAATACCATCAGAGAGCAGCTCTGGGTTTACTTTGTGTGACTGTGAATGTGCTGCAACGTCTGCTCCTCCTTTATTTCACACTTTATAATGCACCAAACATCTTCAGGACTGCAGGTTAGGACTCGGACTGCTGTCAGTTAAAAGTTAAATTAAACCCACAACAGACTTACTTAATTTAGACACATTCTCATTTATCAGTTAATTAATTGTCTATAATTAAACAGTCTGCTGGCTCCATACTTGATTTATGTTTTTAGGATTTACTGAAGAGCTGAGGCGTCGCAGAGAAGAAGTCTGAAATCTGCTGCATCCTACCTGAAGGCGTGCGGGGGCGTGTGCACGGTGTAGGGGGGGTTGGCAGCGTAAGATGGGGCGTGGGTGTAGGCGGTGACCCCCTCTTTAGGGCTGAGGAGCTGGGGGCTCTCTGATCTGGAAGAGGAGGAGGAGGAGGCCGTGTCTGTCAGCTTCCCTGAACGGATAAAAGAGAAGAAGAAGAAAGCAGAGAGGTGGGAGAGAGAGTGAAGTAGGAAGACGAGTGGGAGGAAGATGGAGGGAGGACGTAGAGAGGTTCAATCAGGTCACTTTAATAAAATGAATAATGTGGCGATGCAGTGAGAGAGTCAGCGTGAGATAAAGAAAGACGAAGAGTGTTTTAGATTTCTGCCTCTGTGCAGACAAATGTTTGAAACTTTGAACTAGATATTTTCAGGAGGGGACGTCAGGAGATCTTTGGTAACCTGCAGAGTGATTGTACAAACAGAGAACATTGTTTTGAATATTTGGACGCGTTTGTAATGAAGAAGTTTCTGTAGCATGAAAACATTTTAGAAAGTAAAGATATTTTTACAAAGTGAGGAAACTTTTCTGAAAATTACGAGATTTTTTTGGAAAACTTGGAGGGGAAACTTAAAACTTAGGAAGT
Organism: Argyrosomus regius; assembly: GCA_946959425.1. Taxonomy (NCBI): domain Eukaryota; kingdom Metazoa; phylum Chordata; class Actinopteri; family Sciaenidae; genus Argyrosomus; species Argyrosomus regius. The sequence goes on from OX336900.1 coordinate 948,456, forward strand.
ATTTCGTAAAGCGAGGACGTTTTTGTTTGACAATTAGGAGTTTTTAAAGTAAGGACATTTTGAGGGAAATCAGGATATTTTAGGAAAGTCATTTTTAGAAATGATTGTGACATTTTTGGAGAAGTTTTTGTGACATGAAGACAATTTTGTGACATGTTTTGAAGACAATTTTGCAACTTTGGCATTTTTGAGGTCCTCGCTTCCTCAGAGGGCTGCTTAAGAGTTTATGATGAGAATCAGGTTCAATTTGATGTTCTGGTTTGAGGCCGGTGAATGTGTGCGTTAGTCTGTGTGATAAATGTGTGTGTGTGTGTGTGTGTGTGTGTGTGTGTTTTACCTGTGGACAGCTGAGTAGGAGAGATTCGTCCTGAAGCTGTGATATTATTGGAGCCATACTTTTCCATCAACTCAGCAAACTCCCTCCTGAAGGACACACACACACACACACACACACACACACACACAGTAAAAATACTGTGAGACAAGTTCTGCATTTTAAATTTAGAAATCTGTTTTTATACTAAAAGTACTTTTGTCTGTTTTGGAGTGTGAACATTTTTCTGTGTTTGACGTCTGACGTGACGTGATGATTATCTCTTACATTCATTATGAGATGCATTAAATTTGTAAATGTGTTTATTTGAATGTGAAAATGAAAATCCTCGTAAATCTGAACTGTGCTCCTCTTCACTGCCGGCCTTTTTATTTTGGATACTTTAAATCAGATCATGTGATGCGTGCAGATCATGTGATGTGTTGTTCTGCTGTGGCAGATCTGTGAGTGTTTGTCTCCCTCACATGGACACAGAGGAAACCTGAGGTCACTGTCTGATCTGAGTGTTAATACCTTTTAAACAGGATCTGCACAGTCACTGAGACAGGTCACAGACTGATCACCTGTCTGACTTTGGCAATTCAACTTTTTCATGTAATACTGGGTCAGAGTAAACTGAACTTCTGCTGCGTTCATCATCTTTTATCCAGAGTGCACAGCGAGCCTGACAGTTCCTGCAGATTTCCAATGTACTGTATCTGACGTAGCTTACTTTCAGATGGATGGTGAGAAAGCAACAGTTCAATATTAATGCAGACTAATTATCGAACATGAAGCTGCAGAAAACAGACAAAACAGCAGCACTGAAGTGATTTCACTCGATAGATATCTTAATAATAACAATAATTCAAAATCAAATTTGTCTTTGTTTTCATTTGTTCATTATTTGGCTGTATAAACTGCGAGCAAGACAACCAAGCCAGAACACGACAGGTAGAGTTCATAGTTCAGTTCATGAGCTCCACCTGGATAACTCTCTGTTTGAGTGACACTTGCTAATGTTTGCCAGTGAGCAGTAAACACAAAGCACAGCTGAGACTGATGGGAATGTTTTGCATGTATTAAATCATAAACCATGTTTTGGATGAATGAAAATGTTGACCTCATGATGATTAAAGGAAAATATTTCCTGTGTCAAAACGTTGTCAACCACCACAGTCAGTACGATTCATCCTCTGGAGAACATCAGTGTCTTTCAATCCATCCAATAGATGTTGAGATATTTGAGTCTGCACTAAAATGGTGGACCAACAGACAGACTCAGCATCCCCGGAGCTGTTAGCATCACGGACGTATTTGTCGACTGAATTACTTCAGAGAACTCTGTGACTTTTCATGTCTGGACAACAGCTTAAAAATGACATAAATAAATTCCAGCCTCGATCTGCTCACAAAACTCTATCAGCAAGCTTAGACCCCACATTTGTTTTTCTGTTTATCCATTGAACCTGTGAGGACAGCAGCACCAAATCCTCTGCATGATTTCATCACTGTGTCCTCGCTGTGACCCGCTCAGAGGCAGCTGCCCATAATCATAATTTGTTTTAAGTGTGAAACAAATCGCTGCAACAAACAAGGTCGAGCTTTGAGGTGACACACACACACACACACACACACACACACACACACACACACACACACACACACACACACACACCTCAGATCACCTTCTGTTCCTCACTGAATCACATTTGCTCATTTCTGACATTTTGAACAAATCCATCATCATTTGTTTGTTTTTTGTTCCTCTGTCTAAAACCAAAAGCATGAGTGCTGGAAAGTGGCTTAAAGTCTGGTTTAACAGACGGCCGATATCAGATCAGTAAGAGGGACGCAAACAAGTGTACAATACACAAACAGGTAAGACACTATCACAGGTCAGTCTTTTGCCAGGCAAACCTTCAAATCCTGAGTGAACCTAACAATAAGCATCTCTCATTTATATCATGGAAAGAAGAAAAGTGAGTGAATGATGATGATGTGATATAACCTATAGACCATCAGGTCGCATCACGAGAAGTGAAACTACCTGGTGGTCCGTAAAATCTGGAGATTTCCAAGTCTAAAACCCAGAGATATTTACTGAATTATAACATAATCCTCACGACAGATAATGTTTTCCATATTTGCTTGAAAAATGACTAAAATAATTAATAATATTATGAAAGTAGTAACTGATTTTATCTATTACTCTGCTGATCAATTCATTGACAAATCAGCCCTAATTAATTTAGTCCTATTCCAAATTTTTTCAGTGTTTACAGCAGGAATTCTGTATCAGTGAAGGATGCCCTACTTCGAATACTAATTAACGTTGTTACCAGATGTAAATCATGAATTTAGGAGTTGTACAACGTGCACATAATCACTAGAGATCCAGGAACTGGTCACAAAACCTGAACCCAAGTGATGACCCAAAGAAAATGACTGCAATCTGACAAACGTGCAGAACGGAAACAAAGCCTGCCTTCTGTCATTTCTGCTGATCTCTCTGTTGCTTTGCGTCTCTGATCAGCTCGACTGTTTTTCTGAACAGAAACGCCATGAACAGACAGCAGAGTGTCCTTATTGTGTCACTGTGAGTTTGTCTTGACTTGGCAGGTTGATGTGGAAAAGCACCGGGGACAGCAGAGTGCCAGGTCAGTTCACCTCCTGCTGGTGCACCGCAGGATGCTGCCTGTCAGCCACAAACATCCAGCTCAGAGTTTTACACCAAGGACGGATCAAACCTCTCACATGCTTCATTTCAACATGCAGCCAAAGCTTGAATAAGAGCTGCGTCTCGTCTGTGTGTCCTCATAAACCGATGAACTGACTCTTCTAAACACACTTTTGGATGAGATGGTCTAAGAAGCTTAAAGGCTTCTTTTAACTGTTGAGAAATAATTTCTGCTCACCTGAACATGTGACAGGCGTGTTGGAGTGCTTGTTTACTGGAATATTTATTAATGAGGTATATGAACAACGTCACAACACTTTCATAGATTTATATGTAGACAGGAAAGACACAAGTGTGAAAGGTTTATAACGTTGTTGCTTTTTCTGCATCCATCCAATCAGAAAGGCCAATCAATAAATAATAATAATAAAAAGAGCAGAGGCATACAGGTTGTTCTAGGACCACACAATGCCGGCGTTACCAGTACTCATTTTGTTATGTAATGTTCTCATGATGACGTAACACTGCTGAAGTTGGATTTGTGATGATGAGACACTTCTGATATGGTTGTATCTCTAAAGACTCGAACAGTGCAACACCCTAATGTTCTTACTGTACTAGCACTAATTTTAGATTAATCAGAATCAGATCACATCAGCACTCGAAGGAAAACAGCTCTTGATCACTAGGTGTGTCCTCAGTTAACCTCACAACAGAAATACCAACCGCATGTGACTGGACAAAGACAAACAACATGGAACTCAAAATCCATGCATCTGACATGTTTCAAAGATTTAGAAGAATTTTGGGTCATTGCTTACCTGGATTCATCGTCTCTGGCGATGAGAAGGGACATGTGATTAGAGAGCGAGGCTGTCCTCAAGATCTCCACCGCCCTATCAGGAAATGTAACATCATCAGCTGGTGTGCAGGTCAACAAACAGGATGTAGCCCAAACATAATTAATTCAGACAGTGCACGAGGGTAACTGAATGGTTTGATGACTTTACCATGTTCACCTTAAAGGTCCAGTGTGTTGGATTAAGTAGCGACTAGCAGTGAAGTGGTTGATTGCAACCATCTCGCCTCATCCTCTTCTTTCTGGCGTGAAGGAAGAACTACAGTGGCCATGAAACGTGCATAAAATCTATGTAGAGCTAGTGTTTAATGAAACATGGCAGTTCAAGATGGTGGAAGAGGAGGTCTGTAGATATAAAAGTCTCATTCTAAGGTAACAAAAACATAACTATTCTTTTTTTCAAGTTATTAAACGCTAATGAAAATGTAGTTATGAAGATTATCCCATTTCTGTCACTTTATTTCAATAAAGCGTCATAAATCCGACACACTGCACTTTTAATTGAGCAAAATAACATTTGCTAATCAGCACTAGACACAAAACTCATTAGTTCAGGTCAGTTTGGTCGTAAACCAAAGTATTGAGAGATTTTGCCCTGATGATGGCACAAGATGAAAAGACCATGGTCACCTTAGTTATTATAGTTTATCCTGAGGGGAACATGAATGTTTGAACCAAATTTCATGGCAATCCATCCGAGAATGGTTCGGATACCAGAGGTACAAATGTCAGCTTCATAGTGGCGCTATAGGAAAAGTCAGATCACCAGAAGCTCATCTAGTATATATGTTGCATGAATGTCTGTACAAATTTCAGTGAAAACTTGGAGGTTCTGGTATTCAGTAATATCAGTTGTTCCTCTCAAATGTCTGAACTTAAATTAATGACCATCCAGCCAAAAGTTAAGATATTCTGACCTGAACCAGACACCAGACTGTTAGCCTGGCTAAGCATTCACCACACTCACTGATAAACTGCTGACACAGCACACATCAAACTCACCTTTCATTGGTCACCCCTATCAGACTGATGTTATTGACATCCAAAATCAGGTCACCTGACTTAAGCCGACCTGGAACAGAGAGTGACAATCAGACAGACAGAAAGACAGATGTGAGGGAGGATGAAATAATAACAGTAACTGTCTTTATCTTTCCACAGTAAAAGACAAAATACCAAAAAATCCACTCACCGTCCAGAGCTGCCAGCCCACCGCCTACCACACGCTTGATGTAGATGCCAAACTCTTCCCCTGTCAACTCTCTGTAACCTCCAATTATCTTCACACCTGTGTGTGCAAACGCACAGAGGAGCTCAGGTTAGTTGGGAAACTTTTGACGCTGTCAAGTTGCTGAGACATGCTGTTCGTCACATCACACTTTAACACATCGAGCAGCAGCTTTGAGACAAGTGGGAGTATATGATCAATGATTCAGAGGTCAGACTGGTCAGGAGGAAGATACTTACCGAGTCCCTTCCTGCAGTCGCAGAACTCCAGCCTCTGTACGGCTCGGTTGATGCCGTGCGGGCCCATGATTGTCCTGGCAACGAGCAAAAACACAACAGATTCAAAAACATATCAACATCCTGCCTCATCCAAAGCCTCTCTCTCTCTCTCTCTCTCTCTCTCCTCGGTGCTCTGCTGCACAAAATAATCAAATCAACGCAGGATTTTGTCATTTTCTCCCCACTCCCTTCCTCCCTCCTCCACCCAGCCACATCCTAACCAATAAAATCTGTCGCCTCTTAAACAGCACAACGGCTGAACCGTGCCGTGACCTGGATGTTAGAAAAGCCCCAACAGACACAAACAGTGATTAGAAACAATCAAAGGACTGTTATAAAGCATGTATTATGTCCTCGATAGTCCCAGAGTGTGTGTGTGCAGAGAGAAGCTTTAGATTCAAGCTGAAGAATTTCCACAAACGTGGTTAACGTGATGCTGCTGTCTGCTGGTCTGGTCTTTGGACACACTGACTTCACAGGACCGGCCTCAGAGTTTTCTGGGGCCCTGAGGAGAATTCACTTCCCCTCCATGCCCCACCCTTATCTTACAGCCATTGCAGAGTATGTATTGTATTTTGAAGTAATCCTTGTGGTCCAGCTCTCATATTCTGACAAAGCTTTGCAGCCTTTTCTCCTGGGAGTGGTCCGCCTTGCTGTGGATTCCTCTTCACTGATTGGATTGTCATTCCCAGACTGCCTCCAATCAGGTCTCATCAGGTCCAATCCAGAGTCAGCTTGTCTTATTGTTTGAATTGTTTAGTGGTTTTGGGACTGTGCATGTTTTTTTTTCTTTGTGCTCTGAAATGTAAATGTAAAGGCGGGTTACCACATTTCATATCATCGTATAACAAACTGGACAGACTTTTTTACATCTTCCATGTTTTGCTTCATGGAGTCGCTGTGTGGATCAGTACTTTGGGCTTCAGCTGGCAGGCTTTGAACTCTGCGACGTTGCATCCACAGTGTTGTTTTGGTCCGACATAGTTTCGTCCCCAAAAGGTGCTTTAGAAATGATTTGCTCTGTTCTGTTTGACACAGCAGGGAGTCCTTTGTTTGTTTGTAGTTGTTGGGAAGTGACAAAACATCAGTATTTGACCTGGGAACGAGAACTGTCAACATGAGTGAAGCCAACACGGGAATACCAAATTATTTTAAGGCCTAAAGTTATGCAGAATTAAGAGTGTGAACACTTTGATTGACAGGTGGGTGTCGTCATAGCTGTCTGGTTTCAGTAATCACGCTTCATTCAGCCTGCCTCACCCACGCTACACCTCTTTGCCCATTTTTGGATTAGGTGAGAGCCGACGGAGGCAGGACTACAAAGATGGAGATGACCAGAGCCACCACACTGAGCTCGACAACGGCTCTCCAGAAAACTGTGGGGGACGTCACGGAGACTACGTCCGGGTTTTAGACAGTCTGCGGGGACGTCACGGAGACTACGTCCGGGTTTTAGACAGTCTGCGGGGACGTCACGGAGACTACGTCCAGGTTTTAGACAGTCTGCGGGGACGTCACAGAGACTACGTCCGGGCTTTAGACAGTCTGCGGGGACGTCACAGAGACTACGTCCAGGTTTTAGACAGTCTGCGGGGACGTCACGGAGACTACGTCCAGGTTTTAGACAGTCTGCGGGGACGTCACGGAGACTACGTCCAGGTTTTAGAGAGACACTGTGGCTGGAACTGAGCGGACCCATTAAGGCTGATTCATTGCCTGATCTGGATTTGGAATTCAATAACAGCTACTTTCTTTTACTTAAATCCAATTCATTAGCGCCCTTTGTTGTTTTTTTCTTGTTGTGAATTACGTAATAAATTTGTTTTCACAAAAGCAGAAGCTGCTCTCTGAATCCCACAAACAGCCGACAACGTGCAGCGAAGCCAACTGCTGGGACACGAGGGTGCAATTAAACTGATCACTTAATACCTGATAATCTGCATTACCTGCCGCATGTCATTAACATCACACACACAGGCCGGCTGCCAGGTGGAACACACACCATTGCAGAGCCACCAGGCCAGTGTGAACCAGCACTCACCAGTTTTCAAATCTACACAGCAGCAGAAGAAGAGTGTTTATCATAGCTTAAACTGGTGACTACTTAACTTTTTACTGTGTAACTTTTCTATCATAAACTAACAGATTTCATGTTGATACTGACAGTGTTAATATCTTGAAGACTTGAATCTAGAGACTGAGACCATAAACTCATGAGGAAACTGAGTGAATAAAGAAGTTGGCTCATTTCTCCATAAGACTCTATACAATCAGACCTTGTAGTTGCAGCCAGTGAAAGTGCCTCCTGCTGGACATTAGAAAGAATGCAGGTTTAAGACACTTCACAGACCCTGAAGCTCTGTCAATGGATCTAGAAGCAGTAAATAACAGATGAGTGATGCAGACAGATCAATACGTTGTGTGACAAATGGAAGCTGCTGCAGCTTCGGTTCAAACGGGATCAGCGTGTGATCGGATGAGAAAAGATCAATCGTCAGTGAGCTGATTGAGGAGTCATCTTACAGCTTAAGCTGCTTTACTTTCATGTCGAGTTTACATGTTCCACAGACGCTCCATATGACTGAGTGATGAAGATAATTGGATCATACATGTTACAAAACATATTTTGAGCCATGGCTTACATGGGTGTATCCACTTTGCAATAAACAGGATTTCCATGTAATGTAGTCTCTACTTCACCACATGTCAGTGGGAAATATATGAAAAAATATACTTTGTCCTCTATTACTATATATTATTTATTCATTTGGTAGCAATTATAGATACCCAGCAGTCTCTAACGTAGCTGCAACCATCCCCACCCAAACTGTATGTACAATCTTTCTGAAATAAGCCATTTTGCAGAATGAGTACTTTTATTTTTGGTAGGTTTGAATCAAATTAAGTAAACTGCTGCCAACTGTAGCTCATGTTAGCTCATGTTAGCTCAGTTTGTTAGCCGAACTGCCCGGACTGTGAGCTCAGAGCACCGGGAATAAGAAGAGGAAGTTTTCAGGCCCAGCAGTCAGCAGCTTCTATGGACATAATGGCAGAGGAGAAGAGAGTGAAGAGGACGTTGACGGAGGAAGCTAAGAAGAGAAAAGGAGAGAGTGAGCGAGCAAGAAGCCGCCGGACAAGAGTAAATCTGGGACTGACTTTTAGTGGTTGGTGAGAGCTTGGTGAAATAAAAGGCTGAAAGACAGACGCCGAGCTGGGCTGACTGCTGTTGGACTAGTCAGTAATATTAGCTGGCTGCTATGTCTGCTGTTGGTGACCTTGTTGATGTTTGGCTGTTAGCAAAGTTGTCGACTCGCTAGTTTTTGATCAGAAGTAATGTAATCAGAACAAATACTCGAGTACAGCTGAACATATTTACCACAGTGGGATTACACTATTAGACTGAATCAAAGAAATACTGATTTATATGTAATGTCGCTCATGTCAAGTCACGTCGATGCCTCTGACTATTTAAGGTGGCACAGCTCTCACCATTTCCTCTTCCTCTTTTTTCCCCGTCCCTCCCAAAATTACAAAAATACAAATTTCTGCATTGTAAATAAGATTGAAGGCAGTTATATAAATGTAAGTTTTGAATTGTGATTAACAGATCGGAGAACCTGGAGTATTTCTTCATGTTCTATATGTAAGAGTTTCAAAGCAGGACAAAGAATGATCTGAGAACTTCCAGCACTTGTTTACCTAATGTAAAATCCTTTTTTGGCCATTTATGGTTCATCAGTTCGTGCAATGACAAAAAGAAATTCGTAAAATTGACTGACCGTGAAATTACAGTAAAATATCATGATTCAAATAAATGTCAAAAACTATAAATGGACTTAAATTTTCCATTTTGCTGAGAAACATTTTGTTTTACAGAAGAAATAACTAATTTGTCATTGATGATAACACTTTACAGAGTTTGCATGTAAACGTACACATTCATGTAAAACTAGCAAGATTTTCCTTCAAATTACAAAGAGAAACATTGAATTGTTAGTATGGACACAAACATATATATATATAGTAAGCTACATGTTTAATTGCAGATTATTATTGTCATTTTACAGAAATGTGTATGTAATTTGATTTGAAGAAAAAAAGTCATTTGTCATTTGTTTTCCGTAATACTTAAAATAATAAACCAGAGAATATTTGGCATTTTTACTTGACAATCAAATGAAACAACTTATCAGTTAAGAGAACTGTAGATTGACTTTGACTTGAAATTTATAGATCAACAAATTGTTTTATGTCCTCACCACATGGAGAAAGTTTAAATTTTGGAGATGCACATTTATGTCTACAAACAGAAAAACAAAAACAATGTCCCTCTGAAATTTCTGAAAAATATCTGAGCTGTGCTGAAGTGGAGCTGATTTATTTAATGTGATTACAAAATGTCACATCTTTCTTTAAATCAGCTCTAACATGATGAATTGCGCACATGCATGCGGACGTCTGGCGGTGAAACCTGCTCCACCTCCGAACCATGCATGAGACAAACATGCAGCAGCCGAAGGTCGAGGCAGAAAAACTAAATCTGTAAAGCGTCTTAAAGAGCCAAGTTTTAAAAGAAGGAGAGAAAGAAGGAAGGAAGGAAGGAAGGAAGGAAGGTAGGAAGGAAAGAAGGAAGGGAGGAGGAGCACAGCGGCAATTAGCTTACCAGTAGAGGAGAGACAGCCCATCGAATCGCTCTGCCTCCTGAGGGAGTAATGTCATCGCACGACGGTCCGAGACAAAACAACCAACCAATCGCACTCACACACACACACACACACACACACACACACACACGCACACACACACTCACACACTCACACAAACACACATGCATGCAAAGTGTTCAGCCGCCATGAGTCGGCAGTGAGGGAATCGGAGGACGAGTTGGGATGAGATGAGGCAGCGGCGGCGGTTCAACTGAGGTCGGTGTGTGAGACTGGAGTGAAGAGGAGAGGGATGGAAATCCGCCTCGACAGGGAGAGACACACGCTTACCTTTACTCACTAATCCATGCTGATACCCGTCCATCACACACACACACACACACACACACACACACACACACACACACACAACATAAGCACATGTGCACACACGCCTCACACAGGATGAAACTTTGAACTACAAAGGAAAGGTTTTGTGAAGAAAAGCTGAAAGATAAGAGAATTACAGTTCTAAAAACACCTGAAGGAGCTTAAATGTCTTCAAATGTTTGCCTCTTTGGAGCTTTAGAAATAAATTTGTAAAGATAAATCACTGTAAATGTTACACAGAAAAGTATCAAGCAAACCGATGGTTGAATTCAGTAAATTTCATCTGACTGAGGACAGAGTCGGGTCGGAAAAATGTTTGAGATTAAAAAGGCAGACGGACGAAAAGAGGAAGAGGAAACAGTGAGAGCTGTGCCAGCTTAAGTAGTCAGAGACGTATATGACTTGATATGAGCGACGTGACGTATAAATCAGTGTTTGTTGAGACTTGTACTGTAATCCCACTATGGTAAATATGGACAGCTGTACTCGAGTATTTGTTCAAGGTCACCAACAGCAGACATAGCAGCCAGCTAATATTACTGACTAGTCCAACAGCAGTCAGCCCAGCTCGGCGTCTGTCTTTCAGCCTTTTATTTCACCAAGCTCTCACCAACCACTAAAAGTCAGTCCCAGATTTACTCTTGTCCGGCGGCTTCTTGCTCGCTCACTCTCTCCTTTTCTCTTCTTAGCTTCCTCCGTCAACGTCCTCTTCACTCTCTTCTCCTCTGCCATTATGTCCATAGAAGCTGCTGACTGCTGGGCCTGTAAACCTCCTCATCTTCTTCCCGCTGCTCTGAGCTCACAGTCCGGGCAGCCGGACTAACAGACTGAGCTAACATTAGCCAACAGCAGCTAACAAACTGAGCTAACATTAGCTAACAGCAGCTAATAGGCTGAGCTAACATTAGCTAACAGCAGCTAACAGGCTGAGCTAACATTAGCTAACAGCAGCTAATAGGCTGAGCTAACATTAGCTAACAGCAGCTAATAGGCTGAGCTAACATGAGCTAACAGCAGCTAACAAACTGAGCTAACATTAGCTAACAGCAGCTACAGCTGTCAGCAGTTTACTTCACTGTCCATCATAAACTCTGTAAATCACAGAGAGTTGAGGCGGAGCAGCCGGAGGACATCAGAGGGAAAACCAGAAAACATTTTCTCCATAAAATATGATCCAGTTTCACCAAAATCAGTGAAATAGTTGGTGGTGTGTGACTTAGCACTGTGATTTTAAGTCTGTTATTTTATGGGAGAAAAGTTACACCGTGGGGCTTTAAGGTTCGTTAAAAATCAGCTCTGGAAAATAACAATGCTGATGAATCACCCACCCAACAGCAACAGCGGCAATCTTAAGATTTCAAAACTTCCTCCATCATTTGCACATTTGTACCCAGAAAGGAAACCCATTCACGTCGATCAGCATTTGACCTGCAGTGCCTCAGTGATGACTCATCAAACACGATGGCGGGAGGGACGGTGACAGGAAGTGTGACCTATCATTGACCCAGAAAAACACGAGCTGAAAAACACAAAGCTTTTCTTTGGCCCCTCATATGTTTGTTCTACCGTAGGTAATTATAGGTATTCTATGTCACATCAGATTATTTACGTTTATGCTCAGTTACATTTGCTGATTAGGAAATGTTGATTTCACATAAATTGATTTTATGTTTGAATAAATTTTATATATAGTAGGCTACATTACTGTATATCACCCGCATTAACTGTGACTCTCAGTTTCTAAAAATCGTGCCCTGGTGAAATGTCTTTCTAATGTGAGATTTCTAATCTCATGTCACTTTTTTTCTTTTTTTTTTACTCGTGTGGTAACTGCTTAACGAATGTGTTGATGAAAGTCAACTGCACAGGAACATCCTCCTGTGACAGACATAAATACGTCCCTCCAAGTGTTCCTCAAACAGTTAAAGAATGAAATCCTTTCATGCGGCTGACTGGTGAGTTCTTGATATGACTCAGATTCACTGTAGCAAGTGTGTAAATGTTATTATATATGTATTTAACCTTTGTGTGTGTATGATTGAGAAATTAATTTTTCTTCAAGAAACTTTTTATTTTTATAGTTGATACATTTTAAAACACTTTTAATAGCATTAGTTTGGTTAATGTAGTTACGTTTTCTAATGGAAGATTTAAAGAAACTTAAATCTGAAAGATTGTTTTCTGTATGATATTCAAGTTTATTTGTGATAACATTTCAGTGTTTTAGAGTTAGTTGGAATTTGGGAAATTAATTTTTCTGAAAACAGATGTTCAGGTGCACTTGTATATATTTTTCAAAAATGATAATAAACTACTTTTAACAACTTATCAATTTTACCATTTTATTTTTAGATATTAGATATTACATACTGTTGCATCAGATTTCTGCTGTGGAGTCATGTACAAACACAAAGTGCTGTTCTGTTTCACAGATTTCATGCTGCAGAAAAAGGAAGGTGAAAAGGGGAAGAAGTAAATTTCCTGAGTCTTGACACCGTGTGCTCATTCAGCTAAACCACTAAACCCACAACTGTTTTTATTAACCCACAAATAATTTTGTCACCACGCTCATTCATCGGTTCCAGTTACACAACAGTTCATTTAATTTGCCAAAATGGCATCAGAGCAAACTGCAACCTTCACCACAGTTGGAAACTTGACAACCCCGATCCCTGGTGGAGGTCGAGGTGGAGGCTGCCCACCAGTCGGTATTCAACTGGAAGGTGTGATCCTACCCCCGGTCCTCACCATTGATGTCATACTGGGGCTGCTGGGTAATGTAGTTGCCCTGTGGATCTTCTGCTTTAAACTGAAGGCCTGGAACCCCAACAACCTCTTCCTCTTCAACCTGGTCATTGCTGACTTTCTGGCTCTGGTTAGTCTGCCACTGAGGATCGATGCCCTGCTCAGGGGCTACTGGGTGTTTGGAGATGGCCTCTGCCGGATCAACCTCTTCCTGATGTTTTCTAACCGCTCGGCCAGCATCGCACTCATGACTGTGGTGGCAATTTACCGCTACTTTAAGGTGAGGAGATGAGTACATGTGTTTGGTCACTTTGGCGATACACACATTTCTTACTCCAGGTAGCCCGTCCAGGAAATGACAGTTTAACATTGACTCTTGTTTATACTGACGTCTCATCACTGTCCTCTTGCTCCAGGTGGTCCACCCTCACCATTGGTTCAACCGAATGAACAAGCGGCAGGCTGCATTCGTGTCAGTGTTTGTCTGGCTGCTGGTCATCAGCCCTCGGGTTCCCATGTTGGCATACAACCACATCAAGGGCAGTGGAAACAAAACCCAGTGCTTCTTCTTCACTTCTTACAAAGAGGCGTCACGGGCCATCATCATCCTGGTCACCATGCACCGAATTCTGACGGTCCTGGAGTTCATCATCCCGATGGCCATGCTGCTGTTCTGCTCCATCCGGATCTCCAGGTTCCTGAAGAAGCGACAGATGGGAAATCCGGACAAGGTGCGAAAGGCGATGAGAGTTTGTGCTATCATCGTGGCAGTGTTCATAATTTGCTTCTTACCCACCACGGTGACGACCATCGGGGTATGGGTCATCCGCTCATACCGCCCATGGGACTGCACCTCCTTCTACACTTTCACCCAGCTCACCATCGTGTCTTTGGGGCTGAACTTCTTGAACTCGGCCCTGGACCCCCTCGTCTACGTCTTCTCCAGCTCCATGTTTAGGAAGGCGCTCTGCAGCTCGCTGCCCAGAGTCCTGTGCTGCAAGCAGGTCGCAGGTGATAGTAAGAACTCGACGTCCACATCAGGAACTCAGTCAACCACTGAGCAGGAACTGAAATCTATGAGGGCTGACAGAGGGAGTGAAGCCATGCAAGAAGCTCGTCCTCCGTAATAATAATGAGAGGATGAAGCAGCACTGAGAAAAAGAATATTGCTGTTCTTCCTGAGTTGCATCGCTTTGTTTGTGTGTTTTTGTTTCTGGATACTATTAACAGTCATGTTAAAACAAACAGAAAATAAAGTCCTGATCTTTGTGTTGTAGATAGTTTAAGTTGTTTAAAATACACAGAACCAAAAATATTCATCATTACGTTGATATCTATAATTTTATTTTGGCGGGTTCCCACCCGGTTTCCTCTGTAACGCCCACAAAGCGTCCCCGGATTTCAGATCTTCTGGAAGCTGTCAGGTTGTGTTGTGAGGGAGATCCTGAGCCACCGTGCAGAGTTCATCATCACATCATCTCCATCAGTAAACAGAGGGACTGACCCGGCTCTCACTGCCCAGACTGAGGCTGTTTACTGGGGGAGAGTTCACCGAAGAGTCGGCAGGGAGGACTGACCAGATCAACATGACTTTTTTTCTCATGTAGTTGTACTGTTTGTTCTTATAAAAGGAAAAAAATGATTTACATTTGTTTTTTCTTTCTGATGTTTAAGTGTTGAATCAAACAAATTAAACTCTTCCTAAACTGTGTGCTTGTTTTTGCCTCCAATAGTCCTTCAAATGTCTCATGCATCAATTTAGACGAATACTAAACACTTCATCCTGAAGTGTTTAGTATCATCTCTGCTAGAACTTTAAAGTTCTGTGGATCAGAGCTGTGAGGGTTTCATGGGTTAAACAACTCTTGGGTTGAACTCTTCTCAGTTTTCAGCTCTTAATAAAGCTTTAATTAGCTTCTGTTTTGGTCCACACCTGACTCAAATGATCATTAAGTCACAGGTGATGGTGATGGATAATGTGCACCATCTAGTGGACAAATCATCAACTACATCAGCTGATCTCACACTTAACATGTTTGTAGCAGTGAGGATGTGACACCTCAGATCACATGGACACAGACAATGTAATGTTTCCTTTACATACAATAAATCTAATGTAGATCTGAATTCACCAGGTAAGCATCATAATAAAAATCTAAATGTATCACAGTAATGCACAAATATACAGACAAATAAAATTATAATGGATATCATATACAGAGAATGCCTCTGTGTATTTATGCATAATACAGTCAAAATGAACAAAGTCTAGAAGAGTCAGGTTGGCTGAATCCTCCAAAGACCCCAGCCCCATGAAGCATGTGCACCATGCAAACTTCCGATTTAGCCCTGTGCTAACTTGAACCAGCTGAAAAAATTTAATCATTCAGCTCTTTTAGACATTAACAAAATGTTACCGGATCGAATGGATGAAGTTCTGATTGTGAAATAAGTTCTTTGTGTGGCCCTGTGAGCCAACATGCTTTCATTCAGACCAAATCCACTGCAACAAA
Source organism: Argyrosomus regius (assembly GCA_946959425.1). Lineage (NCBI taxonomy): Eukaryota > Metazoa > Chordata > Actinopteri > Sciaenidae > Argyrosomus > Argyrosomus regius. The sequence goes on from OX336900.1 coordinate 964,105, forward strand.
GCTCAGTGTTGATGCTTTTGACCTCAGAAGTTTCCCTCACAGCCAGAGGACACTCTCAAAGACAAATCAAGGCACATAGTTTCCCAGAAGCCAAGACAAGTTTTCACTTTCAGTTTCCCTTTCCAAGGAACATGAAATCAGTATTTCATAGACCTGAAGCCTCTCAGTCTCCTCATGTATGGAAGACAGCCACAACATCTGAACACCAAACCTCTTTTTGGATAATCGCCTTTTCATTAAAGGAAAGAAATTACATTTCAAACTGGCTTATTTCCCATAAATATGACTCTGTGGGTCATGGGGAATTTTTCTTAAACTTCCTGGAGTAAATTTCTTGTCATTAAATACATAAGTGGCTATCTGCAAAATGGCAAACTTCTTACACGTACAAGCTGTATGTCAGTAGTAATAATTAACACTTAAAACTACTCAAGTTTTTAGTAGTTTTAGAGTCACACCATGGTCATCAGAAGGTCATGGAAAATTTCCCAATATGTCTTCAGATAAAAACATTAACCACTGCGCTCTCAAGGTCATGCAGTATAAATTTGTTAAATTTGTTGCAGCATTTTTGTTGGTGATTAAAATCCTTTTTGTAGTATATATACATATATATATATATATATATATATATATATATATATATATATATATATGATAGGTTGTTTGTATACAACAAGATTGAATGATAGTAATGACTCAAAGAGAGAGAGAGAGAGAGAGAGGGAGGGAGGGAGGGAGAGAGAGTTTTCAGTAGAGGGAGATGTGACTACATCTTCAACCAATACCGTGCCTGACTAGGCACAACCCTGAAAGAGAGAGACAGAGAGAGAGAGAGAGAGAGAGAGAGAGAGAGAGAGAGAGAGAGAGAGAGAGAGGGAGGGAGAGAGAGAGAGTTTTCAGTAAAGGGAGATGTGACTACATCTTCAACCAATACCGTGCCTGACTAGGCACAACCCTGAAAGAGACAGAGAAACCCCATGGTGCAGAAACCATCAGCCACCAACCAAACTGGAGGAGTGGCTACAGCAGATTCCAGGTACAACACCTGAGGTCTCTGTGCAGAAGTGTGCAGCCCTAGAAACAGCTAAGATACTGTGCAGAATCCTCAAGCTCCCAGGCCTCTGGTTGAGGACCCGAGCTCGAGGAAGACACACCACCCACCATAGGGTGAGAAGGGGATTTAATATATAATATATATAGCAGAGACAGAGAGCAGAGACAGTTTACTGTAAACCTGCTTCTGTGAAATCATGTGACCACAGAGGGTCCAGCCCTCTGTGGTCACATGATTTCATAGAAACAGGTTTACAGTAGTGATGGGAAGTTCAGTTCTTTTTAGGGAGTCGGATCATTTGACTCAGCTCACCAAGAAGAGTCGGCTCTTTCGGCTCCCAAACGGCTCTTCATGTTACCACTTATACCTTTAATAATTCAGACAAATTTAGCGCTGTTTCGACATATGATTTGTATGTGTACACATATATCATTTATATATTCAATACATCCTTTGTACTGAAAATTACATTTTCTAATATCAATACATAGATGTAGCCAATTGTTTTCATTGCATTTACAGACCCTTGTAACCAGTGGTGTAGTCCAGGGTATACCTACTTATTTTTCAGTCAGCATTGCGTATACCCACTTCTAAATCCCCCCTGATGCGCACCATTCAGCAATATCTGTGAGCCAGATTGCCCATTTTTTCCTCAAGGATGGTGAAGCCATGACCTACCCTCCTCTGCCTCTAATTGGCTGGTACTCGCTGCTTTCACTGATTAGATTGGTTAACTTTAGGCATGAGGACTGATGAGCCAATCAGAGGCAGAGTAGGGCGGGTCATGCCGAGGAAAATATCGCAAACACCTCAGGTGTCAGTGAAAAAAAACAAAAACAAAAAAAAAACCTCAGGTGCCACTTGACTACGATAACGGCAGCAGACCAAACAACAGATGAAGAAATAACACAACAAGCGGCGGTGTGCCACCCGGTAAATGAACATGTTCAAAACAAAGCATTAATTCAAAAAATGATGATATTCAATATTTGTAGCGACATTTATATATATCTAACGAAGTATGCTATAAAAATAGTGTTCAGCTATTGAAAACCAAATAATTTCAATTTTATGACAGTGCACTTTTAAGTTTATCTGATTGGTTTTGATGTTTGGAAGAGAATGATTTGTGTGTTTTATTTAAGATGAAATATGAACAAGGATGCATTGTCAACTTCAGATTTTTATTTTTTTATTTAAATAAATGTGCAAAAAATAACCGAAACACCATGTTTGCCTCATGATAAATACATTTTACATTCATCCAGGCGGCCTGTGTGACCAGTAGTAACTACAAACTGCTCCTAATCAAGTCATGATCATTTTATAATAGTGAGCAAGTAGAAATGACGGATTTTTGGGTAAACTAAACAGAGTAGTCTTACATGTCACTGTTTCTAAAACAGGGCTTTTTTCTGGACTACTTTAAAAAAATAAAAATAAAAAAAAAAGGTGAAAACTGAGAGTATACCCACTTCTCCGGGGACCACTACACCACTGCTTGTAACTCTCTGAAACCGCCCAATGAATGCACTAACGTGCTTGTAGAACCACTCTGCAGATAGAAATACCTATAAAAACTATATACATATATATTTATATATATATATTAGGGCTGTCAAGCGATTAAAAAAATTAATCTAATTAATAGGCTCTGTGATTAATTAATCTAAATTAATTGCACATATTTTTTTTTTCTGTGAAAAGCATCCAAACATATTCAAACATGTTTCACATCAAACTGAATTCAGTATAAATCAATGAATAACAGACATTTTAAACATGAAAGTTCAATATGATCATCTCAGGACAAACCTCGACCCTCAACCTGACAGCACAGTAACAGTCTCTGTGACATCAGGACTTTTTGCCAACATCTTATGAGTCAAAATAAAGTGAAGTTATCTCAGAGGATGCTCTCTGTCAAACCTCTAAATTTTTACTTTTGAATGCTTCAGTACAAAGGATGTATTGAATATATAAATGATATATGTGTACACATACAAATCATAAGTCAAAACAGCGCTAAATTTGTCTGAATTATTAAAAGTATACGTGCTAACATGAAGAGCCGTTTGGGAGCCAAAAGAGCCGGCTCTTCTTGGTGAGCTGAGTCAAATGATCCGACTTACTGAAAAGAACTGAACTTCCCATCACTACTCTAAACCTGTTTCTATGAAATCATGTGACCACAGAGGGCTGGACCCTTCCCGCTGCTATATAAACTGTCTCTGCTCTTTCTGCATTACAGCATCAGAGAGCTTGAAGAAGCAACAACAGGTAAGAACGCAATCAAAAACTCATGTTTCAGTATTTCTTTTTTTTTTTTAAAGATATTTTTTTGGCCTTTTCAAGCTTTATTTTTCATAGAGATAGCTGAAGAGTGACAGGAATGTGTGGAGAGAGAGAGAGACGGGGAATGACATGCGGGAAAGAGCCACAGGTCGGATTCGAACCCTGGGCTGCCGCAGCAAGGACTGAGCCTTTGTACATGGGGCGGATGCTCTACCAACTGAGCTAAACACCCCTATGTTTCAGTATTTCTTTATGTCAGATATGCCAACACATATCTGCCCAACTATGACAAAAAGTCATTTTTTAGTTTTAATTTTAAGTATTCTTAATTGTGTTTTATTGTTTGTCATTTCCTGGTAAATGATAAAAAGTGTTGTGTGGATGGATGAAAGCAGATTGTGCCAGAGACGTTCAGACAGTTAGCAGATATCTGTGCTGTTAGATGAATTGTTGGGCATTATTTTTTATCACAGTATGAAGTTTTAGAAGCAGTTTTAAAAGAACAATATGTCAGATATTTACTCTATTAAATTATAAAATGAATATGCAGTGTGATCACAGATTAAGGAAACTCGAGTGTCGTGGAAAAATTCTTTTGCATTATCAAAGACCACGGAGAACGACAATTGTCTTTTGAAATGTATTTCTGTGCAGAAGGAGCAGTCAGGAACAGAGAACACAGGCAGTCTGCAGTGAGGTGACATTTATATCAAAATACAAGCTGGCTATTGTAAAGGCAAAGTAGTCTGACGATTAAAGGGTTATTTTATATTTTAGATCGGTTTAATGTAGATCTGTTCCTGCCAAACAACAAGAACTCTCCAGGACTTTGCCTTATGACTTCATCTGATCATCTTCCAGCTAAATGATGCAGAGAGATTGTAAAAGGATGTGCATCAAAAAAAGATTTGGGACAATGTTGCAAAGTGTGTTAAGATAATGGATTTATTAAAGCAGTGTGCAGTGAGAAGTGAGCAGGTGCTGCCATGTTTACATGCTATGGGCTGTGAAGTAGCTAAGTGAACTAACTAAATAATAAAATGTCTTTGGGTTTCAATGCTAGAGTCCGGCTGCAGGTTTGACAATTTTCCAGGTTAACAAGTCAGACTCATGCAAACCTTCTCTAGAGCATTTCACAAAATGGTCGTTAACTTTGACTGTACATGGGTAAAGGAAACATGACTCATCAGTTATTTATTCACATCATAGCCTATAAAGTATATAATATTTGATGACCAGCCAGACAATAAAAAAATCATGATTTGTTAAATACAGGTGATCATTGCTCTGAACTAGAAAGAGAAAGGATGGAGTAGTGAGCAGCACAGATCCAATTAGAAGTGCACTATTCATTATAAATTATGCTCATATACAATGAATTTGCAACAGCAAATATGTTTTGGGGGAAAGTAATTCTGACCAAATTACATTTTCTATGCACATGTTGCATTTTCTGTGTGAGGTCAACCAGTATTCAGAAGATTGTTCATGTTTACGAGATGTTTCATGAGGGAACTCACTGATTTTTTAGTAGTTTAATTCAGTTATGCAGACAAGTTTTATTGTTTATATACTGTTGTTGCAGTGTTCATTTAAGCAGTATTAATGTAAGGGAATGTGCTGCACAGTTTTGCCACTAGGTGGCGCCTGTGAGTAAATCAGCAGGTTTTAAGGAGGACTACTCTTTTTCTGTCTTTTATATTTGTCGTCCTGTCGGCTTATATGAGGAGCACATAAATGTACCGTAAAAGAACTTACTTGACATTTCTCAACAGGTTGGAGAAATGGCCTCAGATATGATGGAAGTTGCTGCCCTGGGTCGACCTTTTATCCTGGGAATGCTGTATGATGCTCGGACAGATAAACTGATGCCAGGTCAGTCTTGACTTAAACTACATTTTATTGAAAAGTTCATTTCTAGATGTCTGTCACAGCTCTGCATACTGCAATGTTGAAATAACTTAATGAAGCAGCAACACTGTTTAAACTTATTCATCATTAAAATGCAGTACAATGACTTTTACTTAAACGAATAGGCTGTACAGTTTTAATTTTAGATAGATGATAGATAGATACTTTATTGTCCTTTGCAGGAAATTTGTTTTCGCAGCCTGTACATGACTGACGTCCATACATAGATACACACACATACATACATAGATACACATACATACATACATAGATACACAGTGCATAGGGACATCACAACATAGCGACAGGAATAGACGTACAGTGCAGCACATTTCACATTTAACACATCACCAAGCCCATCCAGCCCTCCCTGCCCTGTGTGTAGCACCCCCTACAGTGGTTACCGGGGTGCTTTGTTTAAGGACGCTATGGCAGAAGGTACAAAGCTCCTGCTGTAGCGAGCACGTTTACAGGCCAGGGTCCTGTATCTTCGCCGAGATGGTAACATAACAAATGATGAATTGAGGGGGTGGCTGGGGTCGTGCGCTATGCTGAGTGCCCTGCGTGTAATGGCTGTGTTGTTGAGGCCCGAGAGGTTGGGGGTGGGGAGACCAATGATTTTGGAGGCATGGTGTGTGATGCATGTTAGTGTGTTCCTATTTGAGGTAGTTAACATGTTGTAGAAGCAGGTTGAACAGTAGAGGATGACGGGTTGGACTATGCTTTTATAGAGTAATAACAGAAGTTGGGGGGCAACAGAAAGTGCTTTGAGTTTGCGGATGGCAGAGAGTCTTTGTTGGCAGCGTTTGTGGATGTCAGTGGTGTGATGGTTGAAGTTCAGTTTATTGTCCAGGGTGAGTCCGAGGTATTTGATGAACTCCACGATTTCCACTGATTCACTGTTGATTGTTGTAGGTTTATGGATGAAGTTGTGTGCTGAGCTATGGATGCTGGAAGTGTTGATGATCAGTTCTTTTGTTTTCTTGACATTGAGTTCCAGGTGATTATTTGTGCACCATTGTGTGAAGTGGCAGATGGAGTCATGATAGTTTAGAACAGAGTTATTGTCGTTAAGGAGTGCGAGTATGGCAGTGTCATCAGAGTATTTAATGTATGTGGTGACAGGTGAGGGGCTGGTGCAGTCATTAGTGTAAAGGGTGAACAGAAAGGGACTGAGGACACAACCTTGTGGGGCTCCTGTGTTGGTGATGATGGTGGAGGATGACGCAGTGCCCACTCTGACCGTCTGTGGCCTGTCACTGAGGAAGCTGTGGATCCAGTGAGTGAGTAGTGGCGGGATACTGAGTTGTTGGAGTTTCCTGATCATCTGATGGCGTTGGATGGTGTTAAAAGCAGAGCTGAAATCGATGAAATTTTATATTAACAAGATGATTTTCTTGCTTTATCAGATGACTGATGTCCTCCATTTTTTACAGGTTGGACACTGTGGGATATTAAAACTCTACAAGAGAACATAATTGAAATTTCTCAGCCCAGCAGTACATTTCTAATTTCTGCATCTGACTCCATTGAATCCAAGTCTTCTCTGCTGAATATTAATGGTTCTCTGAAGGCCAGCTTCCTGGGTGGACAGATTGAAGTTGGAGGATCTGCCAAGTATCTGAATGATACGAAGAAATCCCACAATCAGAGCAGAGTGACGTGTCAGTACAACGCTACAGCCAACTTTAAACAGCTGTCAGTGACTGGACCCATGGACACACAACAGACAGATGTTATTGAGAAAGGTTTTGCAACACATGTAGTCACAGGCATCCTTTATGGGGCAAATGCTTTCTTTGTGTTTGACAGTGAGAAGTTAGAAGCCAGCAGCGTTCAGGACATCCAGGGTCACATGGAAGCTGTGGTAAAGAAGATCCCCTCTTTTGATATTGAGGGGAAAGTTGACATTAAGCTGACTGAGGAAGAAAAAGCCACGACTGATAAATTCTCCTGTAAATTCTATGGAGACTTTGTTCTTGAAAGCAACCCTGCAACATTTGTAGACGCAGTGAAGACCTATGTCGAACTTCCAAAGTGTCTGGGAGAAAATGGAAAGAACTGTGTTCCAGTGAAGGTCTGGCTGATGCCACTGAAGAATTTAAATCCCAAAGCTGCTGAGCTGATGAGTGGGATCAGTGTTGGACTAGTGAGGAAGGCGCAGGATGCTCTAGAAGATTTAAAGGAAATAGAAATGAGATGCAACGATTCTCTGGATGACAGAGTGGTAGAGCATTTTCCACAGATTCACAAAGAGCTAAGCAGTTTCCAAAAAACCTGTAATTATTACACATCTCACCTCCAGCAGACCATGGGGAAGAAATTTCTCCTCATCCGTGAAGGTAAAGAAGATGAGAGTTCAGTAGAACAAGTCTTTAAAGACAGACACAAGTCACCATTCAGTCATGAAAAACTCAGCGAGTGGCTGGATCATAAAGAGAGAGAAATCAACATCATCAGGTCCTGTGTAGGAACGATGAAGGGAATAAAGATCGTCCATAGTCAGTCAGAGTTGGACAGAGAGGTTCTTGCTGCAGGTGTAGAACATGCTCTGTGCTTCATTTTCACATCCCTGAAGAGTGCTGACCCCTGCCTTGATGAGATGTCCAAATACTTGGATTCTCTTGAGTTAGGAAGTACTGATGAAGTCCCATGGTACTACTCAGATGAAGTTTTAACCAAAATGAGAGACAAAGCTCAAGAGTTCCATGATATTGCCAAAGCCTACAAGAACAGCAGATTCTGTTTCGTCATAGCAGCCATAGTGAATGAGAAGTACACAGGAGCAACTATCTACTATTACAAGAACGGTAAACTGCTCACTGATGATTTCTCAAAGCTGAACCTTCCTGGGGTGGCGTCTAGCTCAGGTGGTAGACCATCACTCCCATATCCCCCCCTCCCTCCTGTGCAGAAGATAGACAGAGATTATATGTAGTGTAAGTCATTTTCTTTGTTCCTTCAGTCAAAACTACGCTGTACTAATTACTGTTCTCCAGAAACCTGTTTGACCATCACAATGACTAATAACACATTTTGTTCTGGTCTCTCCATCAGATGCCTGTGACCTCACCCTGGACCCAAACACTGCAAACGGGTACCTCACTCTGTCTGAGAGAAACAAAAAGGTAACATATGAAGAACCACAGACTTATCTTGATTGCCCAGAGAGGTTTGATACGCAACCTCAGGTGTTGTGCAGAGAGAGGTTAACTGGGCGTCATTACTGGGAGGTAGAGTGGAGCGTTATCTCCAAAGAAGTTTCCATAGCTGCAGCATACAAATCAATTCAAAGAAAAGGAGGCAGTTCACAGAGCGGACTTGGAAGTAATATTATATCGTGGGCTTTGCTCCAATATGCTTCACTTGTAAAGCACACACTTGAGCCATGGCATGATGGGAAGTTGAAGCAAACTTCTTTTCCCTCTGGCTGCTGCAGAGTTGGGGTGTATCTGGACTGGCCTGCTGGCACTCTGTCCTTTTACAAAGTCTCTTATAACACACTGAGTCACCTGCACACCTTTCACACCACATTCACTGAGCCTCTTCACCCAGGCTTCTGGGTTTATTATCAGTCCAATTATGCATACCTGTGTCCATTTGAATAAGAGCAATGACAAAAGAGTCTTGGTCTGTGCACAGAGATAAAAATCATTCCCAGTGAATCAAACAGGTCAAATAAAGTCCTGATCTTTGTGTTGTAGATAGTTTAATTGTCAATCAATAACCAGAACCAGAAATATACATCATTACTCCTATTACACTCTTATTTTGATGAAGATCATGGTTAAGCTGTTTCGATAGATAGATAGATAGATAGATAGATAGATAGATAGATAGATAGATAGATAGATTCTTGATAAAATTACAAATTGGTAGCGGAAATAAGAAAATTATCGGCCATTTTTACAAAATATTTTAAGATATGAATTCCAATGAAACTCTTCAGATTAAAGAAAAATGGGAAGATGAAATGAACATAGGCATACAGCAAGACGGGTGGGAGGAAATATGAACAGAAGCACATCAAGTTACTAACTGTAATACATGCCGGGAATTCAGGTGGAAGGTCATAATAAGATTCTTTAGGACACCAGCGATCATATCTAAAATGGGGCCATGCACTCAGATAAATGCTGGAGAAGTCGTGGGACACACATTGGAAACCATACTCATATACTCATATAGTCATATACTTTAGACATGTCCTAAACTGGAAAAATACCCAAGTTGGTAATGCTTGGACTAATACCAAATTACATAACTGGAAGAGGGAAAAAATACCTTTTACAAATACTGATTGCAGCTCTTAAATGTATTACAGTTAAATGGTTAAACCCTCCAACATACAATATGTGGACTGAGAAGGTCTGGGAAATCTATCACATGGAACAAATAACTTATTCCATGAGGCTTCAAGTAGATTTGTTAGAGATGGAGACCTGCCATGACCGTACTAATGTAGTAAGTGCACGTTATTTTTATTCTATTTCATTTTATTTATTTTCATTTACACTGCTTATTATTCAATTACTTATTATGTTTGTGTGTTACTCTTGTTTAACCATGTAACTTACACACATGTTAACCTCATGCATACTCTAATGCTGTATTAAGCAGATCATGAATGAAAAACAGCAGACTAAATGTGAATTTGCATGTATATGTCTGTTTAAGCTGCAACAATTGAAATAAAAATGAAGTGAAAAAAACAAAAAGTCGTCGTTGGTCAGTTTCATTTCTTCACTCAGCTGCAGCACATCCACACACAACAACACTACAGATAACCTTAGGGCACACACACACACACACACACACACACACACACACACACACACACCATACACACTGTGGGGTAGAGGGACCCCGCTCGGGGTCGACCAGGTGTTTTCCTTCTTGGTTCAGGGTATAAATCCTGATTGGGTTCTGAAGATGGAGGTCAACAGGCTCTTTATTGCACATTTTATATTGTTTAATATACATCTATCTATATCTATACTCAAGTACAGCAAGTCAACACTGACGTACATATTAGCCTGTGAGTCAGTGTGTTGTGTGTGTGTGTGTGTGTGTGTGTGTGCGTGCGTCCGTGCGTGCGTGTGTGTGTGTGTGTGTGTGTAGAGCTGCGCTCACAGACCTGCGCAGACTCAGAACAGAGCACTCCCTGCCGCACTACAGAAGTGTCTGCAGAGCTCATTGGCCGGGGTGCGCTCGATTTCCCCTTCAGGTCGCACGGTTGAGCGGGGCTCCCAGAATGAACACACAATGAAGACCGGTGCTAATTATAAGAGATAAAACAGATGTACCAACCTATATTGATAACTAACTAATGCATTTAGTAAATTGTTAATTCATTTCTTCTTTAATGAAATGTAAAATACCTCTGTCCAATACACGTGACATTTTATCAGGACGTGGATAAAATCAATCAGTCAATATTTTTAATGCAAATATTCATCAATTCATGTAATCATTTATATCCATGTGACAGATGAGATAAGACAGAACTTGTGCAGCAGTTGTCGTTCCAAAGTGCAAAGATAGAACATCACCGCACATCAAGACAAACACAGAGAACAGTTTCCACTCAGAGGTCACTGTCAGGATGAATTTGTGTGTTTCAGTTTGACGTTCAAACATCTGGTAGAACTCTTGTCTGAGGACAGAGACAGATGTTCTGATGTTCCTGAAGCCTGAGGATCAGGATCAGGGGGGGGGAACCTTTTTAGGAGATAACATTGACTAATGGTGGTCTGTGGTCCAGAACGTCCTTCCTATCAGTCACATCCCTGATGACCCCGTCCCTTAGTGTTTGTACCACAGGTGTTTTGGACCACCAGGAAGAAGAAGCAGAAGAAGAAGAAGAAGAAGAAGAAGAAACAGAAGAAGAAGAAGACGAAGAAGAGGAAGAAGAAGAAGAAGAAGAAGAAGAAGAAGAAACAGAAGAAGAAGAAGACGAAGAAGAGGAAGAAGAAGAAGAAGAAGAAGAGGAAGAAGAAGACGAAGAAGAGGAAGAAGAAGAAGAAGAAGAAGAAGAAGAAAAAACAGCAGAAGAAGAAGACGAAGAAGAGGAAGAAGAAGAAGAAGAAGAAGAAACAGAAGAAGAAGAGGTTTCAGGCCCAGCAGTCAGCAGCATCAAGCATTAATCCAGTTAGCACTTTGGCTGCATGTTTGCATGAATGGTGTAAATTAACAATAAATACAATTTTGAGTTTTTAAGAGCACAAATAGAATTAATGTTACATTTCTTTTATAATGTTTACAATCAATTTTAGAAGATTGAATTCTTAAGCTGATATAAGCAGCTCCGCCCGCTCGGGAGGAGCCATGCAGACAGATGGAGCCATCCTTTTGTGGCTGTTCCGCACGGTGGCCCTCCTCCCTCCGTCAGCAGGTTCATCTCATCTCCGTGCATCAGATCCGTGTTTTAACGTTCATCACATCTCTCTGTCTCTGCTGTCTCTGCACCCGGAGAAACCCGCCACCCTCCCCGGCAACCCGCTCCGAGAGGCGGCGGCGGAGGATGATGGAGGACCGGGGTCCGTGTGCCTGCAAGCCGGGGAAGATTTAACGCAGCGACGGTTCAATAAACAGACTGTTCCCGCAATATCCACGCAGGGTTTCACAGCGTGTCTGCGGTGCTCCACGGTGGGCCTTTTGTTATTATTATTATTATTATTATTATTGTTATTATTATTATTATTATTATTGTTGTTATTATTATTATTATTGTTGTTGTTATTGTTATTATTATTGTTATTATTATTATTATTATTATTGTTATTATTATTATTATTATTGTTGTTATTGTTATTATTATTGTTATTATTATTATTGTTATTATTATTATTATTATTATTATTGTTATTATTATTATTATTGTTGTTGTTATTGTTATTATTATTGTTATTATTATTATTATTATTGTTGTTGTTGTTGTTGTTGTTGTTATTGTTATCAGGGTCAGTCCAGGTCTGTCATCAAATGTTGAAGGATTTTTCCTCGATCTGTGTTTTCTGGAATTTTCCATCTCTGCAATCACAACGTTCAAATAATGTTCCAGTAGTGTTTATATAACGTTCCTCAAATGCAACATTGTGTTAAATTTAAACTTGTAACGTTTAATGCTTCATATTTTGATTTAAAGTGTTTTCACATTGTAATAATAATAACAGGAGAAAGCGTTCATTCATTCACTTTCTGACACTTTGATGTTTTCACTGATAACACTGAGCTAATGTTAGCTGCTGCTTTATATTCACTGCACAGACATGAGAGTGTATCAGTCATCAGGAGCAGGTGAAGTTGTCATGGAAGCTCGTTTTGATGGTTTTAAAGTCAAACTGAAAACTGCAACAATGTCTCTCATTTAAAGCTACATTGTATATAAATTGGTGATTCTGTTTCCTGTCTCCCTGCAGGGTACCGGGCCTCACCGTCCTGCATGGCCTCAGTAGCCGCCGGGTTTTGGGGTTCTGCCTCCTGCTGCTCGCACTCCAAACTCTCCAGAACCGGCAGTTTTAAACTGGGACGAGGCAGTTCACCGCCGTCCTTGTTGTCCGGACGGAGGTGCTCGGGTGTGTCAGGTCTCGGGGGCGGAGCGGTGTCCCCGGGGCCGGTCGTGGCAGAGGTGTTGGAGCCTGGTGTGGGATTGGGGACCAGCGAGGCCAGCAGGGAGCTGTTCGAGGCCTGTCGGAGCGGAGACCTGGAGCGGGTTTGTAAATTGCTGTCCGCCGAGAACGTGAACAGTCGGGACACGGCGGGGAGGAAGTCCACACCGCTACACTTTGCAGCAGGTGATGCACGTCTCAGGCTGGTCATGTCTTAAAAAATCTTTATGAAAACCTGCTGTAATATCTCTGATCGCTGATTTGGAAACTTCGGTTATATGCTGACGACATCCTCCTCTTTCTGTCAGATTCTTACAGTTTCATCCCTAACTCACTCCAGATTTTGGAAACATATCAGGGTGTCACATGCATATATAAAAGTCTTATTTTGTCTATTTATGGCACGGCATTAGAGGTGTGGAAATAGATGAGATTGAGATAATGGTTTGTAAAGCTCCATCAGCTGCAGCGGCGCTCTGCTTTACTGTAAATGTTCTGAATAATTTATGGTGATAAAACAAAATGAGACACAAAGACGTCTGAGGGCCCAGACAGGAAATGAATAATAAACTACAGGAAGTGAAGATAATCCACTGCACTCTTTCTCTCTCTTCAGGTTTTGGTCGTAAAGACGTCGTCGACTTCCTCCTCCAGAACGGAGCCAACGTCCACGCCAGAGACGACGGAGGATTGATATCCCTCCACAACGCCTGCTCCTTTGGCCACGCTGAGGTACAGCGCCCCACCTCCAACCTCCACCCGTGAAATAGTGTTTTTTCTCCAAAGACCTTTATTGTACGGTGTCCTGTTGTTTCTGTGAAGGTGGTGAGTCTGTTGCTTCACCACGGGGCGGACGCAAACGCCAGAGACAACTGGAACTACACCCCACTTCATGAGGCAGCCATCAAGGGAAAGATTGACGTGTGTATAGGTACAAACACACTTCAAATCACTGGATACAGTTCTAAAGTTGTGCTTTTGTATTATACATTATATATTTGCATGCAGCATCCCTCAGAATCACTCACTGGATCGAACATTAAATTAATTAATGCGCTCGCTCTGAAGACTTTCATAATGCCCTTACAAATCATAAACTGGCAGCACCATCTGCTGTAATGTCAGCCACACAGTACGAGTAAGAAGTCAAGAAGTCAAGATAACTACATCCATTACATGACCACACTTTATATATATATATATATATATATATATATATATATATATATATATATATATATATATATATATATATATACTACATAACAGACTCTGCGATAACTGTGACATTTAGGTCTTATGTAATATAATTAGTTTCAATCCAGATTCAAAAATTTTTTATAAGTTTTTCTAAACTTTCCTGATATAATTCACTATGTTTAGTGTCAGAAATAAACAAACTGTTCTTGCAGCGTACACCTTCTGGATTCAAGTTTATCTCTTTAACTCATTAATTTAATCATCTCGTTAACTCAAAAACACTTTGAGTGTTCAGTGTCTGTCTGCAGTAAAGCAGTGAAATAAATACAGCGTACACTTGGACTGATATTGATTCTTCTAGGTGGCTAAAATAAGTTTTACCGTTCCCCCCGTCCACAGCAGCAACCTCAGCAACTGTACCGGCCACGTCGTGTCTCGGTGTGAAATCTGCATCAGCTTCTGTGTCTCCTTTGATTTGAAAGTTCATTTTAAGAAGTGGAGGTGCAAGTTTGAATGACTGCTGCAGTTTTATGTAAAAATCAAAGTGCTGAATTCATGTCAGCTCATCAGAACATCGCATCAGCAGACTGGGTTTGGTGTCTTGTAGAAATGACATGGTTTGTCCACCAGAGAGCGCTGTCATGTTTATTTTTACAGTAAACACTCACATGGAAGTTAAATACACGTCCTGAGCACCGTCATAGGTTTGTCACTCACACTACATGTAAAGAACATGAACCAGATAAAGAGAGTACTCTGGATGTTTGGTGGGTTTTACAGAAACGTATATCTAAACATATATAAGAAGAAACATTGTGTACTTCATGTTCTGTATTCTCAGTGTTGCTGCAGCACGGTGCCGAGCCGACCATCAGCAACACCGACGGTCGGACGGCTGTGGATCTGGCAGAAGCGTCTGCTAAAGCGGTGCTGACAGGTGAGCAGCACAACTGACTTCAACATGTCGTCTCTTCTCTGACCTGTGTGAGGCAGGTATGTGATTAGCATTTAGCCTCCAGTGTAACCTCACAGAGTTCAGTTTGTCCAAAATGTTTCATGTTTTTCAGGTGAATACAGAAAAGATGAGCTTCTGGAAAGTGCCAGGTAAAGTGATGCTAATTTTACAGCTGATCACACAAACAGACAAACTGAGTTATTAAGTGTTTGGTCCATCATGGTGTGGATGTCCCATCAGGAGCGGTAATGAGGAGAAGCTGATGGCTCTGCTGACGCCGCTCAACGTCAACTGTCACGCCAGCGACGGACGGAAGGTAAAGTTTCTCTGTAAAGTTTCTTTTTTAAGTTTCTCTGTAAAGTTTCTCTTTAAAGTTTCTTTGTAAAGTTTCTCTGTAAAGTTTCTCTGTAAAGTTTCTCTGTAAAGTTTCTTTGTAAAGTTTCTTTGTAGTATTTTTTTGTTGGATCTTTGTGACCCGAGGACCAGCTCCAGTTTGAAGGTCTTGGGCTCAGTTTCATCTCATGTCTGTCATACGTGGTATCGCCGTGGGATGAGCGGTTTGGTTTGGGTTGCCATGGTTACCCTCTGAGCATCCCGTTGTCTTGTCATTTCAGTCGACACCGTTACACCTGGCAGCCGGATATAACCGTGTCAAGACGGTCCAGCTGTTACTGCAGCACGGCGCCGATGTTCACGCCAAAGACAAGGGGTGAGGCGGCGCGTGCATGTACGTGTTGTGTTACTATCTTTATGAGGACCCATTAAAGTTTGTGGTGGACTCTGTCTCTCAGGGATCTGGTTCCTCTTCATAACGCCTGTTCCTACGGTCACTATGAGGTCACTGAGCTGCTGGTGAAGGTGAGTTTTCTGTGATTCATTCTTCATGTGTGTTTGTATAGCTGATATTCTATCATATGTAATATTATTTACTTGATTCAAATAGTGAAGCCAGTAAAATTTCTGTTCATTCTTAACGAGGGTTTGCATGGTACAGCTCGTTATATCTTACGACAGATTGAATGTTTCCTGACTTTAATAAAGTTTCTCTGTGTTCAGCATGGAGCCTGCGTTAACGCCATGGACCTGTGGCAGTTCACTCCTCTTCACGAAGCCGCTTCCAAGAACCGAGTCGAGGTACGAGACAGCGCTCTTCTGATGAATTATAACGACGGCGGTGTGATGAAGTCTGCAGGGCGTGTCTGAGCCGATCTTCTAGTTACAGGAAGATTCACTTGTCAGGGTGAAAAACAACTGAACTTTAGTTGAAAGTTTCCGTTGACGTCACATTCAGGACAGGAACTATACGAACTTCTTTGTATGTGCGAGGATCTCTGGTATTCTTTGAGGAATATTCTAGTAATGATGTTTTTATAGTTGCATGTTGTAGTATTATTATTATTATTAGCACTGTGTACTTAAATATCAAAGTATTTATGCAAAATCTGATGAAGTCATCGTGTTTCTCTGTCCAATCACAGCAGAGATAAAAACAAACCTCCAGGCCTCCGTATACACTGATCGTACCTGTGTTTGTGTACAGGTGTGTTCCCTCCTCCTGAGCTACGGAGCTGACCCCACCTTCCTCAACTGTCACAATAAAAGCTCCATCGACCTCGCTCCGACATCGCAGCTGAAAGAACGACTGGCCTGTACGTCCCGTTTGTCATCATCATCATCATGGACTCTTTATGTCTTTGTCTCTGGTCTTTGTCCTGATTGTCCTCGTGGATCTTTAACAGATGAGTTCAGAGGTCACAGTCTGCTGCAGGCGGCCAGGGAGGCCGACGTGGTGCGAGTCAAGAAGCATCTGAGCCTGGAGACCATCACCTTCAAACACCCGCTCACTCAGGAGAGCGCACTGGTAAGACTCTTTATTTCCTGCGTGGACAAACTGAAACAAGTTGTGTAAGATGATAACCAAGGTCCGTGTCATGTTTCGATGCCTCAGCATTGTGCGTCTGCCTCTCCATACCTGAAGAGGAAACAAGTGTGTGAACTTCTACTGAGGAAAGGAGCCAACGTCAACGACAAGACTAAAGAGTGAGCAGCGAGACAAGAGTGTTTGGTTTCACTTCAAGAGAAAATGTTGTGATGTCACCATGTTTCTGTACCTGTTGTGATGTCACTGTGCTCCCTCAGCCTGATGACCCCTCTCCACCTGGCGTCAGAGAAAGCCCACAACGACGTCATCGAGCTGTTGGTCAAACACGAAGCCAAGGTCAGCGACCAGAACACGTTTCTAACTTTAACACCTGTCTGTCTGTAACTGTCAAAGCAAAGAGACTCACCTCCTTCACCTCCGTCCAGGTGAACGCAGTAGATCGCCTCGGTCAGACGGCGTTGCATCGAGCGGCTCGCTGCGGTCACCTGCACACCTGCAGACTGCTGCTGAGCGCCGGCTGCGACCCGCTGCTCACGTCCCTGCAGGGATTCTCACCGTCACAGCTGGGTAACGAGAGCGTGCAGGAGATACTGCAAGGTGAGCTGCTGATTTGATTCCAGATGCTCCGGTCTGTTTAAGATGCATGGAAGATGAATTACAGAGATCTGTATCTGAACATTTTAAAAATTTCACAGTGAAGTATTTCATGCTTTTATATCCGTGTGTGTCTCAGCAGAAGGAGCTCTGGTCGGGAACTCTGAAGTCAATCGACAGCTGCTGGAAGCCTCCAAAACCGGAGATCTGGAAACTGTCAAGGTAGTTTTGTAGTCGTGTGCAGAGGCTGCAGGGAGGACTGACCTACGACCACATCACTGTTGTTTGTTAGAACGTGGTGTGTTTTAGAGTTACTGGCTGCTGCTGGTCAGTTTGTTCATTTTGTTCTTTCCTCGACCTGTTCTCTCTCTCTCTCTCTCTCTCTCTCTCTCTCTCTCTCTCTCTCTCTCTCTCTGTAGAAGCTCTGTACGATGCAGAACGTGAACTGCAGGGACGTGGAGGGTCGACAGTCGACGCCGCTGCACTTCGCCGCTGGCTACAACCGGCTGGCCGTCGTCCAGTTCCTGCTGCAGCACGGAGCTGATGTACACGCCAAAGACAAAGGGTGAGGAAACGTGGTGAATAACACCTGCAGACTGCATAAGACCTGCAGACTGCATAAGACCTGCAGACTGAATAAGACCTGCAGACTGAATAAGACCTGCAGACTGCATAAGACCTGCAGACTGAATAAGACCTGCAGACTGAATAAGACCTGCAGACTGCATAAGACCTGCAGACTGAATAAGACCTGCAGACTGCATAAGACCTGCAGACTGAATAAGACCTGCAGACTGAATAAGACCTGCAGACTGAATAAGACCTGCAGACTGAATAAGACCTGCAGACTGAATAAGACCTGCAGACTGAATAAGACCTGCAGACTGCATAAGACCTGCAGACTGCATAAGTCCAGTAGTTCCTCGCTGGACACTGATTGGTCTGAACCGTGTGCAGAGCTTGCAGGCAGGATAGGTTAGATGAAAAGCTACCACGTTAAAAATGCTGTATGATTCAGGAAAAAATGGATCAACTCTGATTCATCATCTGCAAACGGGTGATTTTAATGTCGAATAAATCCCAAATCCTACAATAAGTCCGCATTTTCTTCTGCGGCACTCATCAAAACTTTGACGCTCTGTTCTTTAGATTATATAACACAGTCTCTGTCTCTCTCAGAGGTCTGGTTCCTCTCCATAACGCCTGTTCATACGGTCACTACGAGGTTGCCGAGTTGTTGGTCCTTCACGGCGCTGTGGTCAACGTGGCCGACCTCTGGAAGTTCACACCACTGCATGAAGCTGCCGCCAAGGGCAAATACGACATCTGTAAACTCCTGCTGCAGGTACACCACACAAACCATGGAGGTCAGAGTAAACCTGGACATGTGAGGGTTTGTTCTGTCAATGTTTCATGTTATCTCCAGCATGGTGCCGACCCGACACGGAAGAACCGGGATGGTAACACCCCTCTGGACTTGGTGAAGGACACCGACACGGACATCCAGGACCTGCTGCGGGGAGACGCCGCCCTGCTGGACGCCGCCAAGAAAGGCTGCCTGGCCCGAGTGAAGAAACTCTGCACACGCGACAACGTCAACTGTAGAGACACACAGGGGCGACACTCCACACCACTACACCTGGCTGGTACAGAAACACACCTGAAACACCTGAAACACCTGAAACACCTGAAACACCTGTTTGATGATGTCCTCCGGCTGCTCAGCTTCAACTCTTTGTGATTTACACAGTTTATGATGGACACATAGCTTTAGCATAACCACTTGCTAAAGCAGCTAACTACTAATTAGCTTCCGTTAACTGAATCTGCCATTAGTAGGCAACAGAACCGGGCTCAGCAGCCGGACCGGACCGGACCGGACCGGGTTGGAGCACAGCCTCTGAGACCAACAGAGAATAACGTTACAGTACCGAGGTGATTTACAGACTTTATGACTGTATTCCCTGCCAGAAAGCTGCTCTCTGCTGGTCCGGAGGTTGTGCCATGGAGATGTCTAGTTGACCAATCGGATTGTTCAATCGGAAAAGTCTGTGTTTAATTGGAGCTACATAACTGTGTGTGTGTGTGTGTTTGTGTTTGTGTTTGTGTGTGTGTGTGTGTGTGTGTCACAGCGGGCTATAATAACCTGGAGGTGGCGGAGTACCTGCTGCAGCACGGAGCGGAGGTCAACTCTCAAGATAAAGGAGGACTGATTCCTTTGCACAACGCTGCCTCCTATGGGGTGAGGAGAGGATAACACACACACACACACACACACACACACACACAATATAGCAAGCTCCAGCTGTTTATGACAACTGAGACGACAGTTTTTTCAAATTTTGACTAATTTTGGCTTCACTGATTGATCGCCACATCATCCATTGAATCATTGACATGACGGCTTTAAAGAGAGTTTTACTTGACTTACACACACACACACACACACACACACACACAGTCATGGTCTCGTTGGATTGATGAGCTGCTGATTGAAGAGACACAAAGTGGACACGAGGCCTCTCATCCAGTCAGATCAGTTGATTAAAACACAGACCATCATCCTCGATTCATCCCTCGCTCTCTCCTCCACCTCGACACCTCTCTTTATCTCCCTCACTTTCTCCACCCGCTCTCTTATTTTATTTATATTTGAGCGCCGGTGCAGCCGTAGTTTGGTGTTTTTCTGACCCGTCTGCCTGGTAATGAAATGTTATTAGACATTTGGGCATTAGAGTATTTTTATGAAACACTCTGCAGTCATAGACGAGTTTAAATCGACGCAGGAGCGTCAGTAAATCTGAGATCTCCACAGACACCTGGATGTTTTGATCGCCCCCTGGTGGCTGGCTGCAATATCAGCCATAAACCCCGCCTCCTCCATGTTAACAGATGGGACATGAGTCAAACAGAAACATTAACGTACACGTTAAATAAACGTTTCCCAAAGACAGTTTCGGCTGTTTTAGGTTGACGCTGATGTTTGTTCACGAGTTCATCGTCTTGTCTTCTTTCGATCTTCCAGCACGTAGACGTGGCCGCTCTGCTCATCAAGTACGACGCCTGCGTCAACGCCACCGATAAGTGGGCGTTCACTCCGCTGCATGAGGCGTCTCAGAAGGGCCGGACGCAGCTGTGCGCACTCCTATTGGCTCACGGTGCAGACCCCACCCTCCAAAACCAGGAGGGACAGTCTCCGCTGGACCTGGTCACGGTCTGTCTCGTGCTGGTTTCAGTAATGACTACAAGACTGTTTCTGGGTGGATTCTCTTCATTTGTCTTCCCTCCATTCTTCTTCACCTCCTCCTCCTCCTCCTGCAGGCTGATGATGTTCGGGCTTTGCTAACAGCGGCCATGCCTCCCTCTGCTCTCCCCGGTTGTTACAAACCTCAAGTCATCAACGTGACCTCTGGTGCTCCACCTGTCGCCGTGGTCCCACCGCTCCTCTCCTCTTCCTCCTCATCTTCCTCCTCATCTTCCTCCTCATCTTCCTCCTCCTCCTCTGGTCTTGACTCCACAACAGCAGCAGCTACGACCAACAGTAACGCCACTGCATCATCCAATGCTTCAAACTCGTCCTCGCCGTCATCGGCGTCTGCGTTTCCTGAGATGTCGGCGCTGCTGTCGCTGGTTGAAAGTTCGCTGGGTGCCGAGAAGAAAGACGAAGGTGAAGTTAGAAATGATTCATCATTGCTGTAACCATCAGAGATATCGTATCATTTATTCTTCATTCAGTCTTCCTCTGAACTTCAGCGTGTTAGCTTAGCATGTTGTCTAATCTCTTTTCAGGAGGTGAGCTCAGTATCTGTCAGTTCTTGAAGAACCTCGGGCTGGAACATCTTCTGGACATCTTTGACCGAGAACAGGTGAGATCCTCACAGAGTCACGTGACAGTGCCAGACCGCTGAGGGTGAATCACATCGTGCACACTGGTCCTTTAACAGCAAACGTTGTGGTTAAGTTAGATAAATGTTGTGTTGATGTTTACAGACGATCTGCGAACTTAAAGCTGCTTTTATTGATATTTTGGCCACTTGGGGGCAGCAGATCCAGCTGTGAACACACTTTACAGCTAGTGTGTGTGTGTGTGTGTGTGTGTGTGTGTGTGTGCAGATCACTCTGGATGTGCTGGTGGAGATGGGTCACCGCGAGCTGAAGGAGATCGGCATCAACGCCTACGGACACCGACACAAGATCATTAAAGGGGTGGAGAGGCTCATCAGCGGACCACAGAGTGAGGACACACACACACACACACACACTTAAACACTACATGTTAATCATGTCTTTATTGCAGCAAATCCAAGAGAAGATTTGTGGAGCAAAATGTTGTATAATCATGATCTGCATTGTGTGTGTGTGTGTGTGTGTGTGTGTGTGTGTGTGTGTGTGTGTCAGGTCTGAACCCGTACCTGACATTGAATACAGCCAACAGTGGGACGATCTTAATCGACCTTGCAGCCGATGACAAAGAGTTCCAGTCAGTGGAGGACGAGGTACGCGTCCATATTTACTACGTCTACAGCTGATGACAACAACAACAACAACAACAACAACAACAACAACAACAACAACAACACCAACACCAACAACAACAACACACTCTTAATGCGGCTGCACAGAATCAGTTCAATGATGTCTGTGATGATTTTACAACATACAGTAGAAGTCATCGTTCACGGTTTGTACTTCCTCTCACGAGCTTCAGATTGAATCGTTGTTTTCACGTCGTCCTCAGATGCAGAGTACGATCAGAGAGCACCGAGATGGCGGCCACGCCGGAGGAGTCTTCAACAGATACACGCTGATCAAGGTAACACTTCCAGTTTTATATGAAGTCACTCCACCTGTCTGTGATACAAAATGAGGCTGAACCAGCATGAATCTTTAAAAAACTGAGAAGTTCACTCAGCGTTACCATCTGTACTCTATACCGACCCACCAGATTGGAAGGAAACCACTGAGGAATGAATGAACTGATGTCCACTGATGTCCTGGTCTTCTGTCTGACTGTCTTTTGTGGTCCAGATCCAGAAGGTCTGCAACAAGAAGCTGTGGGAGCGGTACACCCACCGCAGGAAGGAAGTGTCAGAGGAAAACCACAACCACTCCAATGAACGCATGCTGTTCCACGGTCAGAACACTGACAGTGTTGGAAGAAGTAGCTTGTAGAGGTTTTGCTTGCAGTGGTTGAGGTCAACACAGCGGAAGTTCTCCGGGGTTCTCGGAGGAGCAGGTGGAACAGGCCTGGAGAACGTCCGCTGTGTTGACCGCATTAATCGTGGCTGTGGTTTTAAAATGTCACTGTCCACTCTCAGGCTCGCCGTTCGTCAACGCCATCATCCATAAAGGCTTCGATGAGCGCCACGCCTACATCGGCGGGATGTTCGGCGCCGGGATCTACTTTGCCGAGAACTCATCAAAGAGTAACCAGTACGTTTACGGGATCGGAGGAGGGACCGGCTGCTCGCTGCACAAAGACCGCTCCTGCTACATCTGCCACAGGTTTGAATGAATGCATTGACTCACAAGAGAAACACAACGTGGCTTTAAGCCAGGTCAAACCTTTGTGTTTTGCTTTTTTTGTCCTTCCAGGCACCTGTTGTTCTGCAGGGTCACTCTGGGGAAGTCCTTCCTGCAGTTCAGCGCCATGAAGATGGCTCACTCTCCGCCGGGTCACCACTCGGTCACCGGCAGGCCGAGCGTGAACGGACTCGCTCTGGCCGAGTACGTCATCTACAGAGGAGAGCAGGTCAGCGACGCCAACAGTGCACTTTCAACATTCATGCATATCAGTATAATTTATATTTTGTTATCATGTCGTGGTCGATGGAAGGAAAGGGCTGTGGCAGGTACAGCGGGTCGGTGGTTCGATCCCCGAAGTGTGGAACAGTCTATTTAACATGTTGACCTGCTGTCATGGTAACTTAAATGACACATTGCTGAGTTGATGAGTGTCGGTGTTCCTGCACAGAAAAGGGGGGTGACCCTCCGTTAATGGTGTGCTTTTAATCTGAAACATCAGCAGGAAGTAGTAAATAAATACATAGTTAATAAAAAAGGTATTTCTGTTTAAAGGAGCATCATTTTCTTTGGATTGATGAAAGAATTAAGAATAAATATTTAATGTGAAATGTGATGAAAGTCTGTAGCTCTGAGGTTCAGGCTCGACCTTCGCTTCCTGTGATCAGAGAGTCGCCTTAAGAGCGCTCAGACAATTGGACATGTAATGTCTTCTGCCAAACAGATAGCTGCCCACAAGTGGCACTTCACAGTCCGCCATGAATAGATGTCCACTCAGGCAATCAGCGGTGCTATTAGTGTGTGAAATGACAAATGATGGCAGTGGTCGGCTTTAAGGCTGATATCTGAAGAGCGGGACTGAAGAGATGAAGAGGGGGCTGGGATCACCACGGCAGAGCTGCAGCCTCTCCACGGAAACATCAACCACAACTCCTCCAGTCCTGTCTTCTACTGCAAAACCAAAACTGTGACGTCCTCCAAAGACTGTCTAAAACCTGGACGTAGTCTCCGTGACTTACTCACAGACTGTCTAAAACCTGGACGTAGTCTCTGTGACGTCTCCACAGACTGTCTAAAACCTGGACGTAGTCTCTGTGACGTCCTCCAAAGACTGTCTAAAACCTGGACGTAGTCTCTGTGACGTCCCCACAGACTGTCTAAAACCTGGACGTAGTCTCCGTGACTTACTCACAGACTGTCTAAAACCTGGACGTAGTCTCCATGACTTACTCACAGACTGTCTAAAACCTGGACGTAGTCTCCGTGACTTACTCACAGACTGTCTAAAATCTGGACGTAGTCTCCGTGACTTCCCCGCAGACTGTCTAAAACCTGGACGTAGTCTCTGTGACGTCCCCGCAGACTGTCTAAACAGTTTTTTTAATATAATCTTTATTTAAATGTGTCATGAATGTGGACTTTGTGTGTCTTTGAGTGTCAGTGAACGCCTCTCTGCTGTTCACAGGCTTATCCAGAGTACCTGATCACGTACCAGATCGTGAAGCCTGACGAGTCTGCAGACGGATGAGGAGGAAGAGGACGACGAAGGAAGTAAAAGAAGAAGAAGAAGTGTTCGTCTTGTCCCGTCAGACGAGCCCGTGCATGCAAAGAAAAACTTTATTTATACAATGTATAAAACACGTTTTGTTGGTTTGTGTTACACACTTTATTAACCATGGGCTCTGTCATGACGTGATGTGACTGCTGAGTTTGTCCTTTTGTGGTTCAGGTTCAGCACTTTGAGAAAGGATGAGTCACTTTCACCGACAGACGTCGGCCGACCTCTGAACGCCTCGACGTCACAGAACTGTCACATTTTCAGAGGCAGTCTGCCTTTTAAAGAAACTCTGGACTCGTTCAGCAGCGTGCAACTTTAAAATGTTTAAATTGTTCTTAGAGCATAAACACAGTGATGCTGAACATGTTTCAACGGTCGCTCTCCTGACAAACATTTCCAAAAACAGCTCTCGTGTTGCCTGGCAACGTCCCAACGTTTTATTTTGTAAATGTATTTTTTTGTACGAGCATGTCGGTTTATTAACATTTATAAGGTGAAAACAAATCTGTATAGTCTCTGATTGGATCATTTAGTGATGAACAAAGTGAGAAAACCTGAATATGCTCATCAACAGCTGAAGCCTCGTGTGGATCAGTGCAAATGCACAAACAGGTTTTTATCCTGCAGACAGGTCCATGCTGACCGAGCCCGGCGCCAGAACTCTGAATCTCCAAATGTTTAGTTGGAAAGTTTCTTTCTGTGCAAGAATAATAAAAAGAAGACTGATAATAAATAAATCAACATATTTCTTTGTCTAATGATATCACCTCTGGAACCAGCCTCAAGTGGACGATTGAGGAACTGCAGTTTGTGGCTTCACTTCACTTTAGCCACGGAGGTCATCTTATAAACCTGATCGAACCAAACTCTACAGATCTCCAACATGATGTTGTTTTGATCCGTTTATTCAAATCAGATCACAGAAAAATCTGTTTATTTTGCCTTCATATCGCTGAAACCTGCAAATAAACACAAATGAGCCACCAGTCATTAGATACGATACATTTCTGACGACATTTCAAGGTTTATTTCTCGTGTCGTCACATAGAGGTGAAATGCTGACCCCTGTTGTTTTTGTATTTGTGGCCAGAAATGAATACGAAATAAAGAACTTTAAAATATGTTGATTTAAGTTACTACTCATCATCTACGAGATCAATTAAAAGTTAACGTGACGTCAGGATTTGTGGTGTTTTGGAAACAAACGCGTCACGTGGAGCGTTTAACGACGGTGATTTAAGACAGGAAGCTGATGATGAATGATGAACTGTTTTCCATCATTTATGAGCACAGCTGTTTTATTTTGGAGGAACAAACGACTGGGCTCGGATCATTCAGCTTGTACAGAACGGATAGCTGACGGGTCTTTGAGGGTTCTGCCAAAAACAGCTGACAGTTCTGGAAACTCAACGATTCAGCAAACTAAATTAATGACTGTAAATATTGAACATTTAAAAAGGTCAGAGGTCCTCCCGGCTCTTCTTCAGTGTTTACTCTGCAGCTTCATGAAACCACTGTTTCTGCACAGCGACGACATGTTGGAAGAAATAAATGACTTCTTAATGGGCCCGTCTGTGGTTTTCTATCTGTTCATTTGAGTCTGAGCTGAACTGTCAGGCTCAGTTGTGCTGAGGCTGGCTGAATCTTTATAAATCTGACTGAACAGAGGCCTCTGTACAAACCTTCAGAATAAAGCTCCTCTCAGTCCTGATATAATTTTAATAACGAAGTTTTGGGAAGTGAAAGCACCGAAACTGTTTGAGTTTCAGGACTTTTCTGGTCAGACCTTATCAGATTTCAAATTTAACACATCATGTTTTCTTTTGTTTGTGTTAATGTTTAAACATTAAACATGTTTTGTTTGTATTTTAAAGACAAAAATTATGAAAACGATGTCTATAATTTAATCGCTCGTTGGTTCCTGATATAAAAGTCGATCAGTGAGTCATTGTTAAAACTTCAGCTGAGTCTGGGCAGTGATTGGACACCAGGTGTTGTTAATCGGTGTAATTAGAGCAGAGCAGCAATATAAGACCAGACCAGCCTCAGACCAGGCACAGCACAACCTTCCTGTTCACTCCAACCTGCTGCAGCGTGACTGTTGTGTTGATTTGTCGTCTTTTGAGATTTCAAAATGGAGCTTGGACTTCTTCTGAGGTGAGTCAGGTTCATGCTGAACTATTGAACTTTATGTGCTTTTTATGAGGAAGTTAAATGTTTTGTCTTACAGGGTTTCTGGGATTTGTTATCTGCTCTTTGGAGGTGCTGTTTGTTACCCTGCGATGAAAAGTGGTAAGTCTGACGTATAGCCTAAAGTTAGGCTGCAATTTTACCTGAACTAAAACTGAACATTTAATTGTTTCCAAGGAGTCTTGCTGCCAATCCTCGTCTGCTACTCAGTTTAATACTTGACGCAGAGAGGTTAGTTTGGTTCAGAAGCTTAACTTCTGACAAATTGTCATCTGTCTCTGGTTTCAGGTCAAATGAGTCCTAATACAGCTACTACCGGCAGAATTCAAGACAGACCTGTTCCGTATGCTGCTCCTGTAGTGTACAATGCTGATGATGGACCTGCTCCATATGCTGGACTTCCTGTTGGCATTAGAAAGACCCCCAGCCTTCCTGTGCAGCCCCAGTCTGTTGGCGGCAGTGGAAACTCAAATTTGGGCTCAGGTGTGCCGGCATACAGACCTGCCCATGGAGCTTCTCGGTTTGCTTCAGACCCTGCTGGCCACACGACTACAACCTTCCGCATGGATGGACCGGTTCCATATGCTGCTCCTGCTGCCAACTTGGGTGACGGACCCGTTCCATATGCTGCTCCTGCTGCTGGTGCATATCCTTACGGAAGTCCAGGTCTTCCTTGGGACCAGCAGCCTGCAGGGGGAGCTGATGCTTCATTCTCTGACCCAAGTAACTGGATGCCGTCCCGATCTTTCCCAGACTTCAGTGCCTGGGACTCCAATGGTGCGATGCCACAGGGTGGGATGCAGCAGGGTGCCAGTGAGACCTCCCCTTTGCCACCTTCATCCTACATCATCCAGTCCAGTAATGGCTACCAGCGAGCAAGAGAAGTCCTCTCCCATACTAAGTACTCCCCTGAGTACCCTGAACCACCAGTCATGTCCTTCAGGGCAGCTGAAGCACCACGCAAGTCTCCACCAATGACCGGCTCCAAAGGAGGACAGAAGGTCTAAACTCAAATCAAACTAAAGTCTGAACTATTTAAAACCTGAATCTTCTGACCTCTTCTTTCTCTCTGCAGGTCTAACTGATCAGCCTCAGCCCTCCTGAAACCTCAAACATGCAGATGAATGCAATCATTAAATAAACTTAAAATGTGCAACTGTTCTTTGGTCTACTTTCTGTCATTTGTAACTGAAGAATTTCTGAAGTGCACTTCCTGTTTGAAACAAGGACACATCCCTCTGACTGGACTCACAGCAACCTTAAGAGTTAAAACTTTGAAGTTCCCCATCGAGCTCTTTAAGAGCATGAGAAGCTCTACAAGTTGACTGTAGAATTTGTCCTGTAACGTCCACAAAACAAATTTCAAGGACTGCTTTCTTCCACTTAACATTGCAAAAATCAGCCGCATTGTATTTCGTGGATGCAGAAAAACTAGTCCACGCATTTGTTACTTCTAGGCTGGACTATTGTAACTCATTGTTATCAGGCTGCTCCAATAAGTCTCTGAGGACTTTGCAGCTAATTCAGAATGCTGCTGCACGTGTTCTGACAGGAACCAAGATCAGAGATCACATCTCTCCCATTTTGGCTTCCTTGCATTGGCTACCTGTTAAATCTAGAATAGAATTTAAAATTCTTCTCCTTACATACAAAGCTCTTCATGGTCAGGCACCATCATATCTAAAAGAGCTCATAGTACCTTACTACCCCTCTAGAACACTGTGCTCTCAGAATGCTGGGTTCCTTGTGGTTCCTCTAATCTCCAACGGTAGATTGGGAGCCAGAGCTTTCAGCTATCAAGCTCCTCTTCTGTGGAACAAACTACCATTTTGGGTTCTGGAGGCAGACACGGTCAACACTTTAGAGTAGACTTAAGACTTTTTTGATAGAGCTTGTAGTTAGTGCTGGCTCAGGTCATCCCTTAGTTATGCTGCTATAGGACTAGACTGCTGAGGGACTCCTCCCTCTCCTCTCGGAGTTTCTGTGCTCTCTCGTCCAGCAGGTTCTCTTGGATCGTGGCTGCCGCTATGGTCGTGCACGGTTTATAGTTTAATGAATTGCTGCTGCTGTGCATCTGTGTCTCTCTCTATTTATCTATTAACTGTCCTGAAATGTGGTTTGCTTGAGTACAACGTTTAGACATGAGTGACAAAATCTAATTAACTGTAGGATTACTACCTTCCAGTACAAATGTTTTAAGGGAACCAGGGTCCCTACATGCAGTCTTGCAACTTGACTGCACGTTACTGTGAAATGGCCTTGTCGGCCATGAAGTGTCAGGTTGTGCAGATTTAACAAACACATGATGTTAAAACCTTCAAACTGCAATACAGAAAATCTGGTAACAAAACTTGGATTTTAAACATCCTATCAGAGCTCCAAACTGAATTAAACATTTCTAACAGAGTCCAAACTGGGAGTGATTTTTAAGTACCACAACCTTTATTCACTGAGGTGTGTTCTGGACTAAGCATTGCATACTTGTCCTGAGCCAAAAGTTGGTGTGAGAACAGACGGACAAATGACAGACCTGACTAATCAGTGTACGTCAACATGATTTTTAAAGTCTGTTTAGAGAAGAAACATGATGCTGTTGGTCTGAGCTGAAGTGACTTCAGAGAGCGACTGAAACAAGGCTCCAGCACAATCCCGGCCTTCTTCTGGAGATGAAAGTCCAGTTTGATTTGCTCTCTAACCTTTGACCCTCTCGCTGTCACGTGGCTACAGCCATGCTTCGAGGAGAACAAAAGCTTCAAACAGAGACAGACACTTACTGCTGCACTCGATTCAGAGAGAGAGGATCTGCATGGATTTTCAGAGTGTGTTTATTTACAACCCTGATACCAAAAAGGGTTTGGAGGACACAACAATCCAAAACTAGTTTGAACCGTGGACTTGTCAGTCGGTCTCAGATGTTCTGGTCCAGAGAAGCGTGCTGTGTTTCTGGATGTTTATCTGTTTCTCTTTGCATGGTACAGTCTGTGTGCTGTAGAATAATAAAGATGGAAGAGAAACTCAGCACCAGCGTCACGTCATTCCCAGAGTTGTACAACCCTGCCTTGAGGGCACACGGGATATTAATCAGTTAGTATTTGTATTTCTGCTACAAGCAGCATGAACAACCACAACACAGTCCGTCTTCAGTCGTCTGTATCAGTCGTCTGCCTGTTGATCACCTCTGTGGACGTTTTTAACCTGAAGTCAGATCTTTATAGTCAGGCTTTTATTTAAGGGGCCTTGTCTACTTTTTAAGTCTTGATTGTTGGTTTTAAAATGTTTTCTCTCTTCTATTTATTTTATTTTTTAACTTTTTATTGATTTATTGTTATAATTTATAAAGTTTAAAAAGTAATCAATTCCCTGTTTATCTTTGTCTGTTTTATTGTTTCTCCATAAAACACTTTGAGCTGTATGTTTGCTGAAGGTGTATTTACTTCATACTTCCATCATATTTCAATATTTACTGCACTACATTTATCTCACAGCTTCAGTTACAAGTTACTTTTTAAATTCTGATGTTACACATGACTGTGTGAATGCAGAGGATTTCCCCTGCAGGCGCTGATTGGGCTCCAGGTGTCGTTAATGAGTGTAATTAGTGTAACGAGCATGTGGAGGACCAATATAAGACCAGAGGAGCCTCCTGCAGCACAAAGCATCTGTCTACAACGTCTACCAGGCTGCTCAGGGTAAACAAACCAACACGATGCTTGGACTTTCTTTAACGTGAGTTTTTACTTTTGATGACCAAAAACTGCTGAAGTTTCAACTCATTTCACGTTCAGGTGGAATAACTTTGTTTCCTGGCTCCTTACAGGGTTTCTTGGATCTGTCTGCTGCTGTTCAGCAGTGCAGCTTGTTTTCCTGCAACTAAAGGAGGTGAGTTTCTTTTTATTCTGAGGCAACAAACTCTGAGCCACACAGACGCTCTAAATCTTGGGTTAATGACAACTTGAGTCTCAAAAGACTTATGACAAAGAAACTGTATAAACAAATGCTTGGTCTCCTTTTCCACCTCCTACAAACATGCTGACTTCATGAGGAGCTAATTTTAACACAAAAGGGACTTTTAGTTCTCAGTTTTAGTTTCTTTGAACTTTCTAACAAGGTCTGAAGTACTAAGCTAATTGCTGAACTACTCCCTTAGCATGTAGGTCAAGCTGTGGTGTGGTTGTCTTGGCATAAAGACAGGAACCAAAGGGAAACGAGCCATGTGCTTAAAGCTCAATTACACCTGAGTTTTAGTGGCTTGATGCAGAAAGTTAATGTCACATCTGAATCTGTCCAGACTACAGATATCCATACACAATCTCTTCATGGGACTCCAGTGGATCTGCTCATGGCTCAAACCCGCAGTCTGACCCCTCACGACGTCCTCTGGTGTCCCTGCAGCATGAAGCAGCCCCCCAACAGGCCAGCTCTGGAAGCCAGTCCCCATCCAGTGTGGGAGCTCCCATTGTGGCTGCAGGCTCTTCACAAAGTTATGAACCAAACAAACCTTCCAGCGCTCCTGCAGTCCCTTCGCAGAGTGGAAAATTAAATATGGGCTCAGATGTGCCGGCATACAGACCTGCCCATGAAGCTTCTGCGTCTGTTACCTTTGGAGACCCTGCTGGACACACGGCTACAACCTTCAACTTCGCCGGCCATGCTCCATATGCTGCTGCTGCCGACTTGGGTGACGGCCCAGTTCCATATGCCACTCCTGAGGTTGCATATCCTTATGCTGCTGCTGGAAGTCCAGGAGCTTCTTGGTTTTCTTCAGGCTCTGCAGACCCTGCTGGCCACACGGCTACAACCTTCCCCATGAATGGACCGGTTCCATATGCTGCTCCTGCTGCTGGTGCATATCCTTACGGAAGTCCAGGTCTTCCTTGGGATGAGCAGCCTGCAGGGGGAGCTGATGCTTCATTCTCTGACCCAAGTAACTGGATGCCGTCCCGATCTTTCCCAGACTTCAGCGCCTGGGACTCCAACGGTGCGATGCCACAGGGTGGGATGCAGCAGGGTGCCAGTGAGACCTCCCCTTTGCCACCTTCATCCTACATCATCCAGTCCAGTAATGGCTACCAGCGAGCAAGAGAAGTCCTCTCCCATACTAAGTACTCCCCTGAGTACCCTGAACCACCAGTCATGTCCTTCAGGGCAGCTGAAGCACCACGAAAGTCTCCACCAATGACCGGCTCCAAAAGAGGACAGAAGGTCTAACGAGGTAAGACTCAAACTCAAGTCTTATTAAATGGTTGCTTCTTCCTGCCTGACCATGTCCTTTTCTTTTTGTAGGATCAACTTGTGACCGCTTCAGGAACCTTCTCATGTTGGCTGTTTTGAAAAGTTAATAAAACTAATCAATTTAAACTCTTGTGCTTTGTCATTGTCGCCTGACATAACTTCAAACTGGACTCTTCAGTAAAAATCTGCAAGGCAGAACTCCTGTTTGTCATGTTAGTTTGAAAAGATTATTACACTTAGCCAGACTTCATCTGTAAACCTTAAGATGGTAAGACTGACAGCTCTGTGCAGCAAATGACTTTAGACATCTACCTTTAAACTCAACCTGAACATTGGACAATAACGGGTCCCAACCTTGACCAACGCTCAAAGTGCTCTTACACTATATATCTCATCT
Source organism: Argyrosomus regius (assembly GCA_946959425.1). Classification (NCBI taxonomy): domain Eukaryota; kingdom Metazoa; phylum Chordata; class Actinopteri; family Sciaenidae; genus Argyrosomus; species Argyrosomus regius. The sequence goes on from OX336900.1 coordinate 996,512, forward strand.
TAAAGTCCAGTTTGTGCTCAAAACTGACGGCTGCTGAATGCCCAGTCCACACTGGTTTCTATATTGTGACGAATCATCCACATGGATTTACTGTCATTTGTTAAATGTGTCATAAAACAAATGTCCACACTAACAAACCGCTGACTTGACTTTCTGTTCAGGTTGTTCAGCCAGGTGAAACGAAACACCTGAACAGATGTCACCACATTCCATGCTGAATGTGGAGTTTATAAATTAAAGGCTTGTGGGTATGAATGTTTGGGAAGCTGTTCCCTCCAGATGATCAGACAGATGAAGTTAAACAAAGACTGAATTTATTTGACTTTCATCTTACCTTCATCCTCTCTGACAGGAAGCTGAATGCTAATGAGCTCTGACCTCCATCTGGATCGAGTCATAATTGCAGCATTCCACCTGGGACCATCAAGCATCCTACAACCCTGCACATGTACCTTCAATGTGACACTTTACAGCAGCAAAAGTATGAATACTATACTGTTAAACATCAGTAAAGTGTTTAAAGTTCTCACTGGATGATTGACTCATACATTCATACAGCGTGTCTAAAAACATGAGTAAGCACATCATTTAAAAATGCAGTTTTTTGCAAACTATCACTAAAAAATGGAAAAATAACCAATGTCATCTAATTTTGTTTGAGTTGTGGACCTTCAACATGGCCACCTGTTCCCAGAAGTTTCCTAGCAACAGCTGAAGCTACAACCAGCGCTCCAGTTTAGCATTTATGGAGTGCTACTAGCCAATAACCAGCAGAAAAAACCTCCATAGAAAGGCGGTCTAAAATAACTCAACAACCTTCAGTTTAACATACGGCTGGATGGGAACATGTCCGATGGACCTTTACAACATAATTCAGTCTGAAAGGACACAAACACTCGAATGTCTGATCTGTTGTTCAGCTCAATGTTCTATCGAGAGGAGAAAGACGAGCTATCCAACAAACAGCCTGCAATTACCTGAAGGGGCAATTAAACACTGAAACTAATGATGTAATTGATATTAATTACCCCTGCTCGTCCTATCTGCCTTCTTTAACATATCAAAGAGTGGACCTGAACGCTAACATCAAACGCTGGTTCAAAATGTCACTCCATCACTGCATCAATTAGCCGGTCGAGTCTCTGAGTCGTTAGACGCAATTCATTTGTGAGCATGAAGAACAAGTTTGATGTCTTTGAGCAAATGGCTGATTACATTACTTCTGATCAAAAACTAGCGAGTCGACAACTTTGCTAACAGCCAAACATCAACAAGGTCACCAACAGCAGACATAGCAGCCAGCTAATATTACTGACTAGTCCAACAGAGAGTGAGAGTGAGCGAGCAAGAAGCCGCCGGACAAGAGTAAATCTGGGACTGACTTTTAGTGGTTGGTGAGAGCTTGGTGAAATAAAAGGCTGAAAGACAGACGCCGAGCTGGGCTGACTGCTGTTGGACTAGTCAGTAATATTAGCTGGCTGCTATGTCTGCTGTTGGTGACCTTGTTGATGTTTGGCTGTTAGCAAAGTTGTTGACTCGCTAGTTTTTGATCAGAAGTAATCAGAACAAATACTCGAGTACAGCTGAACATAGTTACACAGTGGGATTACACTCCTTTGTACACTTCTTTGAGCTGAGATAAAAAAGTTCATCATGACATGAAAGTGTTCAAAAGTTCATATGTGAGTCTGAATCTCTGAGCGGCTCCATCATAAATCTGAACATGAGGAAATAAAGAAAACACATCTTTAACTCAAAATGTTTTCTTCAATGTTTCGTTGATTCTTTTAGTCAGTCTGAAGAGAAAAACGTCTTTGGTTGACAATAAAACCACGTGTCTCCTTTAAGTTTTGGCTCCATCAGCAGAGGTCAGAGGTCACCGCTCCATGCTGCATTGAACTGAACAGGTGAGTTTGTTTCAGAGGAGCTCACAGGTCCTGGATCTGACCCGGGATGAGATAAGAGTCGGTGGGTCCGGAGGAGTTGAAGGGCATCATGTCCAAAGAAATCTCCGCCTCACATTCATACTGCAGGAGTGCGGGCAGCAGCAGGTTGTGGTTGCGGGATTCACCTGAAATGACAGAAACTTTGTCAAAGTCCTGCTCCAGATTACCTCCCGTGTGTGGAGCATGCGGCGGCGGCAGGAGTCTCTGCGCCCCGGGGCCCGGCATGGCGCAGACCTCCTTCTGCATGGTGGTGTCGTGGTGATAAGACACCAGCTCGTTGCTGAAGTCCACCGCCTCCACCGTGGAGGTGGAGCAGTATTTATGACAGCCCAGGATGGTGGAGAAGGCCTTCCTGAAGTCTGCGTTGAAGGCGTAAATGACCGGGTTCAGGGACGAGTTGGCCCAGCCGAACCACACGAAGATGCTGAAGGTGGTGTCGCTGACGCACGGCGGGTCTCCGAGTTTGTCCAGGTCACAGAACGGCACCACGCAGTTCAGGACGAAGAAGGGCAGCCAGCAGAACACAAACACCCCCATGATGATGGACAGAGTCTTTAACACCTTCGTCTCTCTCTTGAAAGAAGTCTTCAGCGAGCTCTCGTCGTGCGTCGACGCGCGGTGCCGTTGGTTTTGCGCACGCGGTCCTGCCGCCCTCTCCAAAGAAGAAATCCGTCTGATCTGGGTTTGAGCGATGCGGAAAATGCGCGTGTACGTCCCCACCATGATCACCACGGGGATGTAGAAGCTTATGAGGGACGAGGAGATGGCGTAAGTCCGGTTCAGGCTCGCGTTGCAGTCGTCCGGGTTGTCCGCGGTGGAGTTGTCCGCGTCCGCGCGGTGCCAGTTGAGCTGCACGGGGATGAAGGAGATGAGGATGGAGAGGGTCCACGCGACACCGATCATCAGGAAGGCGAACCGGCGGGTCATCTTGCGCTCGTACTTGAAGGGGCTGGAGATGGCCCAGTACCGGTCCATGCTGATGATGCACAGGTTGAGGATGGAGGCGGTGGAGCACATGATGTCGAAGGCGACCCAGGTGTCACAGAAGCGCCCGAAGAGCCAGATGCCGGCCACCTCGGACACCGCCCTCCAGGGCATCACCAGCACGGCCACGAACAGGTCGGACACCGCCAGAGAGATGACGAACGAGTTGGTGACTTTGGAGCGCAGGTGGCGGAATTTGATGACGGCGGCGCACACCAGAGTGTTCCCGAGCAGGGTGGACACGATCAGGACGCACAGGACGCAGCCGGTCAACGCGCGGAGACTCACACCTCCACTCCGCCCGGGGCTGTCCGCTCCCGCTGTGACCACCTGGTGCCGGTCCTGGTGGTCCGGGTGGTCCTGGTTCTGGTCTTCTTGGCTCTCATTATAAAACCTCTCCATGGATGTCCAGACTCATGTCCGCCTCAGCTGCTCCTCATGAATCCGTCGGTCCCATCCTCGACCCAGCAGCAGCAGCCTGTGCGCGTGTTTCCGGATGGACACAGGAGGAGATCCTCGCGCAGCACGCGCGCTCAGAGTGACTGCAGATGGAGACCTCGTGCGCCTCCCTGAGCCTCTCCAGTCTGTAACATATTCAGACCAGCTCAACAGATCGATGCTGCAGACCTGAGGTCTGTCAAACATTCACAAAGATTCAGAAGATGAAGAAAAACTGATCACAGATAATGAGAACTTTATGTTGTCATGGCAACGACACATGCTCCAAGAATGAACTTTTTATTGTTAAATGTAGATCTGTGTTTAATCACATACATGTGACACGTGATGATGATGATGATGATGATGATGAGACTGTAAACATGTAACATCAGAGCTGAACTGTTGACTCCTGCCCCCTGCTGGACAAACTCCAGCATTACACCGACAGCAGTAATTTCTCTCTTTCTTTCTTTCTTTCTTTCTTTTATTTCTCTATTTATTTATTTATTTATCTTCAGGTTTTCTACACATTAAAAAAAATCTTTTTTGTTCTCCACATTTGCACATCGTACTATGTGACGATGGACTAAACAGACACTGTGAAGGTGCCCTGTGGGTTTCTGGGTAATTGAGTTTTTTATAGTGTGGTAATTAAAACTGTTAATTAAAAATCAGTTGTAATTCATTGTTTAATATTTAATCTGAAGTGTTTATGGTGAAATAAAAATAGTCCGGTGACGAAAGAGTTATGTTTACAGTAGGCAGATGACGTCAGTGTCAGCTGTGCCTCGCGCAAGCGATGTCCGCGTGCACGCACGTGTGTGTGTGTGTGTGTGTGTGTGTGTGTGTGTGTGTGTGTGTGTGTGTGGATGATTCAGCAGCTCGTGCAGCAGCAGCAGCAGTCCGGTCCAGCGGCTCGCGCTCTCTGCACATGTGCAGAACTGACAGATTTGACACGAAAACGAACGAGCGGCTTTTATTTTGATATTTGACACCGACGGCTCGTGAACCCGTGGAAGGTGGTACATGTATGGCGGAGACCCCGTAGTGCTGAGCGGCGGCCCCGGAGTGTTCGTGCAGGCCGGAGCGGCAGCGTCAATCCCCGCAGAGACACCGCAGAGACCCCGCTCCGTCTGTTCGCCCTTCTCACGTCTCTTCCGTGGATTTTTACCAGCGTTTACCGGGACTTTTACCGGCCGTGGCCTTTCCACAGACTCTCTCCGGTTGGATTTAACCGAACCACGTCCTCACCGACATCCAGCTGCTTCATTCAACCGACCCAACTTCGACATTTCCGCATTTTGACGTCTTGATGCTCCGTCTGCCCGGCAGGTGAGCTCCAGTCTCCCGGTGCACCAAAACCGAACAAACACCGACTTTACCGTGTCTGTGAACATCCAGGTGCAGTTATACTGACATATATACAAATATTAAACATTATCAACATTGACATGGAGTTATATAACAGGAGAAATCATGACTAATACATGGAAGAGCCAGCTGAACGTGTTTCATTACAGTCAGATGTGATAATAACCTTTAAATATGTTACTTATATATCTATTATAACATTACACACATCACCTGATATGTAGATGTGTATAAAATACTCATGTAAACAGTTTGTATGTGTCTAAATGACTTTAACGTTACATTTAGTGACACACTTTATTTAGCACATTAAAATTTACTGTTTGACCAAAAAAGACAAATATGTCTAAAAATAAAGTGATTTAATTTGATAAATATTGTTTATAAAATGATCTAAACAATGAGTCCTTCATCAGAAAGGTCGATTAATAGTTTCTTTGTTAATTTGAATAAAACTGAATATTAATGAGCTAATTTCTGATGTTTTATTGATGAAATGATGAATTATAATTAATAATAATGTAAACAGACAGACTGTGTCACTGCAGGTTCATTCAGTGGAGAACCCAGCCATGACAGAACGCACTTCTGTCTCTGTCCCTGAACCACATCGACCCGTTTGGTTCCAAATTTTAGACCCGTTTATAGGTTCTGTGTTGTTTCTTCTGGTTCTGCAGGCTCTTGAGGTCCATTGGCTGTGTTCTCTAGTTGTTTTGGTTTCTCAGGCTCTGTTTTTAGTTTTTTTTGTTCCTCAGGCTCTGTTCTCTGGTTGTTTTGGTTCTGAATGCTCTGTTCTCTGATTATTTTGGTTCTATGGGCTCTGTTCTCTGGTTGTTTTGGTTCTATGGGCTCTGTTCTCTGGTTGTTTTGGTTCTATGGGCTCTGTTCTCTGGTTGTTTTGGTTCCTCAGGCTCTGTTCTCTAGTTTTTTTGGTTCCTCAGGCTCTGTTCTCTGGTTGTTTTGGTTCTATGGGCTCTGTTCTCTAGTTGTTTTGGTTCCTCAGGCTCTGTTCTCTGGTTGTTTTGGTTCTTTGGGCTCTGTTCTCTAGTTGTTTTGGTTCCTCAGGCTCTGTTCTCTGGTTGTTTTGGTTCTATGGGCTCTGTTCTCTAGTTGTTTTGGTTCCTCAGGCTCTGTTCTCTGGTTGTTTTGGTTCTATGGGCTCTGTTCTCTAGTTGTTTTGGTTCCTCAGGCTCTGTTCTCTGGTTGTTTTGGTTCCTCAGGCTCTGTTCTCTAGTTGTTTTGGTTCTTTAGGCTCTGCTCTCTAGTTGTTTTGGTTCCTCAGGCTCTGTTCTCTAGTTGTTTTGGTTCCTCAGGCTCTGTTCTCTAGTTGTTTTGGTTCTGAAGGCTCTGTTCTCTAGTTGTTTTGGTTCCTCAGGCTCTGTTCTCTAGTTGTTTTGGTTCTGAAGGCTCTGTTCTCTGGTTGTTTTACATTTACATTTACATTTAGTCATTTAGCAGACGCTTTTATCCAAAGCGACTTACAGAGAAGGGAACAATCAAGGTACAGTGCGATAAGAAAGCGTTAGTGCAACAATAAGTGCTATGACAATTCTTAAAGGGGTAGCTTTCTCATGTCCAGTTGTAGGTAGTGCTAGGAGAGAAGGTCCTCTCTGAAGAGCTGGAGGTCTTCAGGAGATTTTTAAAGGTAGAGAGGGACGCCCCTGCTCTGGTAGGAACTGGTAGGACGTTCCACCAACGGAGAACAACAAATGAAAAAAGTTTGGATTGCCTTGAGCGAACAGGTGGCAGAGCCAGGCGTCGCTCATTGGAGGAGCACAGCGGTCGTGAGGTAACAGATGCCTGTACCAGGGCGTTCAGGTAGGTAGGTGCAGTATCGGAGACAACTTTGTAGGCGAGCATTAGCGCTTTGAATTTAATGCGGGCTGCAACAGGTAGACAGTGGAGTTTGATGAGCAGCGGGGTGACGTGACCTTTTGGGTTGGTTGTAGACCAGGCGCGCCGCCGCGTTCTGGATCATCTGAAGAGGTTTCACTGTGCAGGCTGGGAGGCCCGTCAGGAGGGCATTACAGTAGTCTAGTCTTGAAATGAACACAGCTTGTGTCAGGAGTAGGGCTGGGCGATAAAACGATAACGATATGTATCTCGATAGACACGTACTCGATATCAATAAAAAATGTGTTCGATAGAACGTTTCGATAGAATGTTTTTTTTTTCTCAAGAAACCGGCGTAAATTTAGCCAGAGCGCTCTCTGGTTTAAATCGTTGCTGCAAAGCAAGCTTGGTTGCATGAGCAAAGGCACTTGTCATCTGGTGCCTAGCAACGAATGAGCAGTGACACGCTAATAGCCAATCATGTAACAGTATCACGTTTGGTTGTGCCAGCCATCTCGTTGTCTCGTGGTCGTGTGTTTTTCCTGAAACAGCGGTCGAGAAGGTTACGTTTGCACAGGTTTGCTATGCACATGTTTTTATAACACTTAATAAAAAGCACTTTATTATTGATAATTGTTCAGTTTTCAACTGTGATTTTAACATTGAACATATGTGTTGACATTCATTTTCCCTAAATGCTTATTGCCTACAATTAGAGTAAGGATTAAATAGGTCATACAATATTTCAATAATTATCGATATCGACCGATATGAAACACTTATATCGTGACAGAGATTTCAGCCATATCGCCCAGCCCTAGTCAGGAGCTGAGTGGCGTGTTGCGTTAAGTAAGGTCTGATTTTTCTGATGTTGTAAAGTGCAAAGCGGCATGACCGGGCAACTGAGGCGACATGATTGGAAAAGGTTAGTTGGTCATCAATCATAACCCCTAAGTTTCTCACCACCCTGGTGGGGGCGAGACACATGGAGGTTCTGAAGGTTCTGTTCTCTGGTTGTTTTGGTTCTGAAGGCTCTGTTCTCTAGTTGTTTTGGTTCTGAAGGCTCTGTTCTCTGGTTGTTTTGGTTCTGAAGGCTCTGTTCTCTAGTTGTTTTGGTTCTGAAGGCTCTGTTCTCTGGTTGTTTTGGTTCTGAAGGCTCTGTTCTCTAGTTGTTTTGGTTCTGAAGGCTCTGTTCTCTGGTTGTTTTGGTTCTGAAGGCTCTGTTCTCTAGTTGTTTTGGTTCTGAAGGCTCTGTTCTCTGGTTGTTTTGGTTCTGAAGGCTCTGTTCTCTGGTTGTTTTGGTTCTGAAGGTTCTGTTCGGGCCTCGTTAATCTCTGTGGTTCATTAGTTTGAAGCTCTTAATGAGGCCGGAGTGAAGCGGAGTCATCAGTTATCGTCCTGCCTCCTGATTGGCTGCTGACTCGTTGTCTCTCTCTCTCTGCTGATTCACACTTTCCTCTCAGACTCTTCCTGTCGTCCTCCCTCTTCATCACTCGCTCGTTCCCTCGGCTGTCACTCTTCTGGTTCTGGTTCTGGTCCGGTCTTTGGCTCATATCAAACCTGTTTGAACATTCTTGTGGACAGTCCGACCCGATGACGCTGCCTGTTGGTCTCAGAGCCCGGTTCTGTTGCAGCAGTAAATTAGCAGTTCTCTCTGCTGTGGATCTCTGCAGCGTTTACTTCCTCTGATCGGATCATCAGCTGATCATCAGCTGATCATGCTGATGTTGTTGTTGAACATGAATGTTTAACAGCAGAGGAAAGTGCTGCAGTCATTACGTCAGTGATTACAAACAGAGCTGCTGAGTTTGGATGTTCAGCTCTGACAGGATCAAACTTATGGGCTCTCAGAGAACCAGTCAGAGGTCAACAGACGCTGACACACTCAAACAAGAAGTGAAGTCATGATCTCGACTCGACCTCACGTTGGTCAGTGATGACGGCTGTCTCAGGGTCCGGCCATGTTTGAGCGTCCGTCACGAGCCGTTATAAAAACATACGTGACATGGACTCCCAGAATCCTCCTGGCCTGTTTGGATGGAGCGTGGAGGATTAGCTGGAGCTGAGAGCGGGGCAGCAGAGAAAGAGCTGCTTTGTGGCAGATTAATGACGGTGGAGGAGGAGGAGGAGGAGGAGGTGGAGGAGGAGGAGGAGGAGGAGGTGTATGGAGTGAGTGGAGGTCCACAGCTCTCAGCGCACAACAGGGATGTTGTCTGTGCCAAGTTGCTATGAAACCAGAGGGGCATCCAGGGGGGGAGGGTACCGAACTGAGGGGGCTGTTACAGGCTCCGAGGCAACCCAGAACCTGTCTGTCTGCCTGCCTGCCTGCCTGTCTGTCTGCCTGTCTGCCTGTCTGTCTGTCTGTCTGTCTGTCTGTCTGTCTGTGGGCGAGGCTCATTCAGCCATCATGGTTCATTCAGCCATACAGAAGGGTGTGTGTGTGTGTGTGTGAGGAGGGTGTGTGTTTGTTGCTCAGGGCATTCATGCTGTGTGTGTCATATGTGGCTTGAAGCTGAGCTCTGAGTGTGTGTGTGTGTGTGTGTGTGTGTGTTTTTTGCCGTCTGGTATCATGAGCTCGGTCATGTGATGTACGTTACGTCTGCACGTTATCTGTGTTTAAGTGTCAGTAAACTGAACAACCTCCGAACCAGCGGGTAGCAGGGAATACAGTGAATACAGCAGCCTGCCGAGGTGGTTTACTTGCCGGGTTTGGCTCCTGGCATCCAGAGGACACCTGTGGGTTGTCGTGAAGGACACCTGTGGGTTGTCGTTAAGGACACCTGTGGGTGTATATTGTGAATAAAATCTGATCCAGTTTGAATAAAGTTGTAAAGTTGTGGTTCTGTACAGTAATCAGTGAGGCCCGGCGGCGTCAGAAGAGAGAAAGCGTTTGATTGGATGTAGAATTAGTACACGCCGTACCGCAAGTGCAGGATGACATCATCAACAACTTTTTCTGGTTTATCAGGAAATGACAAACTCTAAAATACCATGAAGAACACCTGAAAACACTTTGTGTGTCTCTTTAACGTCTGGCTGGGTTTTTTCGGGTCAACGCCGAGTGTCTGGATGTCCGGCTGAGAGGAAACCTGCTGCTCGCTCTCTGCAGATCAAATATCGTCCACGGCACAAACACACACCCAGCGTCCAACCAGCAGCCATAAATAATAAAAACACAGCGGCTAAAAGAGGCTTTTCTATTTTGATCTGGAGTCAGAGAACACGGCGTGTCCTCGATGAGGCTGAAAACGACTTCATGACGACGGTTAAATGTGGAACACGCGACGAGACTTCATCTCTGTTCAACGGTTTGATGAAATAATGTTCATCAGGTGTCTGATCAGAGGAACCCAACAACAGCAGATATCTGATTAATATTATTAAGATAACTGAACGATAACATGAATAAAACAATGATATATTCAGCTGGAGGAGGAGGTTATGTTACTCTGCCCTCTGCCAAGAATATCTGTCCTCCAGCGATCAGCATAAGGAGAGGAAACAAGGACATGATGGAGGACAGAGGACGGACAGCAGCTGAGTTTGTTTACTCTCTCCTCCTACCCACAATCCTTTGCTGTCTGAGGTTGCTTGAGGTCGTTGGTTCACAGACAAAGTTTTTCAGGTGTTGATGCTGTGAACGTGTCGACGTCTGTCTGATGACGTCACACGTGGACTTTAACCTGTCCACAGTCATCATGTCTTACATAACACACAGTAAGCTGACTGAAGTTTACAGTCTGCACACATTCACACAGTCAAAGAGCCTCTGTGTATATATGACTGACTACATATATGATGACTGTTTATATATGATGACTGTTTATATATGACTGACTATATATATGATGACTGTTTATATATGACTGACTATATATATGATGACTGTTTATATAGGATGATTGTTTATATATGACTGTGTATATATGACTGACTATATATATGATGATTGTGTATATATGACTGACTGTTTATATGTGACTGACTATATATATGATGACTGTTTATATATGACTGACTATATATATGATGATTGTGTATATATGACTGACTATATATATGATGATTGTGTATATATGACTGACTGTTTATATGTGACTGACTATATATATGATGACTGTTTATATATGACTGACTATATATATGATGACTGTTTATATAGGATGATTGTTTATATATGACTGTGTATATATGACTGACTATATATATGATGATTGTGTATATATGACTGACTGTTTATATGTGACTGACTATATATATGATGACTGTTATATATGACTGACTATATATATGTGACTGACTATATATATGATGACTGTTTATATATGACTGACTATATATATGATGACTGTTTATATAGGATGATTGTTTATATATGACTGTGTATATATGACTGACTATATATATGATGACTGTTTATATACGACTGACTATATATACAATGACTGTTTATATATGATGACTGTTTATATATGATGACTGTTTATATGTGATGACTGTTTATATATGATGACTGACTGTTGCGTCCAGATTTACTGACGATAGCCACGTTTACGTCCTCCCTAATTTATGGACAGGTAATAAAATGTGTTTTAAAGGACAGATTTGGAGGGCAGTGATTGGATGTTTGGCTCGTCTGTTGTTTGTGGCAGCAGCAGCTGGTCGATCAGGTTACTATTGATCGTTTGTCATTGACAGATGATGGAAGATGATCTGAGCTGCAGAACTTTGTCCCGTGAGCGTTTTTTATTCTCGGCCGCTGAGATCGTCTTTCACACAGACGAGGACGTTTGTGACTTCACCCTCCGTCCTCAGATCGATGGTCCAGTTTCAGGTCCACAGTGGGCTCGGTCCGGACCATCTGCTGGTCCATCTGTGAGTTTTCACAGTCTGAGAGTGTGTGAATGAAACCTGAGCTTAAAGACTCACCTGAGAGCCCGGAGGAGACAACAGCATCTGTCAGGTGACAAAGAGACTGTCGGAGCTGAGACCTGAACCCTGACGGGCCTCGCTGTGACGTCGTCCTGTTTGTTACACACTTCTTCTTCTGTGGTGTTCAGATAATACAGTCTGAACATGACACACAGCTAACACGTGAATACGTGATTTTAAATCATATTTTAAAATCTAAAAACATGAAGTCAATGTGAGAATATGACGTCGACTGTTTCCAGCTGATGGCCTCGATTCCTCTCAGCTCGGTGAGCGGACAACTGGAGCATGAGGACATCGATAACCAGGAGGAGGAGGAGGAGGAGGAGGAGACTGGGTCAAAGCGAGGAGAAGGAGGTCGGATGACGTCCCCACAGACTGTCTCTGTGATGTCCCCGCAGACTGTCTAAAACCTGGACGTAGTCTCTGTGATGTCCCCGCAGACTGTCTAAAACCTGGACGTAGTCTCTGTGACGTCTCCGTGACGTCCCCCACAGACTGTCTCTGTGATGTCCCCGCAGACTGTCTAAAACCTGGACGTAGTCTCTGTGATGTCCCCGCAGACTGTCTAAAACCTGGACGTAGTCTCTGTGACGTCTCCGTGACGTCCCCCACAGACTGTCTCTGTGATGTCCCCGCAGACTGTCTAAAACCTGGACGTAGTCTCTGTGACGTCCCCACAGACTGTCTAAAACCTGGACGTAGTCTCTGTGATGTCCCCGCAGACTGTCTAAAACCTGGACGTAGTCTCTGTGACGTCCCCGCAGACTGTCTAAAACCTGGACGTAGTCTCTGTGATGTCCCCGCAGACTGTCTAAAACCTGGACGTAGTCTCTGTGACGTCCCCGCAGACTGTCTAAAACCTGGACGTAGTCTCTGTGACGTCCCCGCAGACTGTCTAAAACCTGGACGTAGTCTCTGTGACGTCCCCGCAGACTGTCTAAAACCTGGACGTAGTCTCTGTGACGTCCCCGCAGACTGTCTAAAACCTGGACGTAGTCTCTGTGACGTCCCCGCTGACTGTCTAAAACCTGGACGTAGTCTCTGTGACGTCCCCGCAGACTGTCTAAAACCTGGACGTAGTCTCTGTGACGTCCCCGCTGACTGTCTAAAACCTGGACGTAGTCTCTGTGACGTCCCCGCAGACTGTCTAAAACCTGGACGTAGTCTCTGTGACGTCCACGCAGACTGTCTAAAACCTGGACGTAGTCTCTGTGACGTCCCCGCAGACTGTCTAAAACCTGGACGTAGTCTCACAGACTGATCAGGATGTTTGTGGTTTACGACCTCGGCTGAACAGTTTCGTCGGATGTTTGCTGCTGATGTTAGCTGAACGTTGTGTCCACGTTCTTTGCTGACAAATAAAGACAAAGGACGGGGTAAAGGACGGACAGGAGACGCGGTGAAGGTTCCTGGTTTGTTCACTGTTTGTTTTACGTTCCTTTAACGTTTGGATGGAGTCCAGTTGTGTCTGTCTGCTGTCACAGATGAGTACATCAGTCAGCCAGATCACAGTCTGTATGTGAAACGTCAGTCTGAGCTCTGAACAAACCGTCATTGAAGTAATCTAAGTAACTGTAATATATTACTGTGATATCTTTCACGTTTACCTGCTTCACCTGCAGTGTGTCCTCTACAGGTGGTGAACATGGTGGTGTGTGTGTTACAGTGTGTGTTCAGTAATCTCAGTTTTCTTATCACACCTGGTTTGTCATTCATTAATTCAAATGGACTCTGAGCCAATCACAGAATGCTGCTGAGACAGGAAGTGACCTCCGTTCAGAGTGTTTGTGTTCATATATAATCGGCTAACTGTCGACTCATTGTCGGCTAACTGTCGACTCATTGTTGGCTAACTGTCGGCTAACTGTCGAGTCATTGTCGGCTAACTGTCGGCTAACTGTCGACTCATTGTCGGCTAACTGTCGACTCATTGTTGGCTAACTGTCGGCTAACTGTCGAGTCATTGTCGGCTAACTGTCGGCTAACTGTCGACTCATTGTCGGCTAACTGTCGGCTAACTGTCGAGTCATTGTCGGCTAACTGTCGGCTAACTGTCGACTCATTGTTGGCTAACTGTCGGCTAACTGTCGACTCATTGTCGGCTAGGGTTGCCAACTTTCAGAAATGAAAATAAGGGACGGGGGGGGGGGGTGGGGTGCCGCTGGTGTGTGTCGTCCGTCTCTAGGCAACCGTGACAGCACCAAGCGCAGACAGCAGACAGCCAGGCACAGACACACAGAGGATCGGAGCCGGGGGGCTTTTGATCATTATTGTTACATTTAGTGTTGTTGTTGTGTGTTACAGACATGTGTATTGGACATTTATGGAAATACGGAACAAATCGCGTCCCGTATTGGTTCAATACGGGACGCAACATTTAATTGCCAAATACGGGACGATTCCGTATTTTACGGGACGGTTGGCAACCCTATTGTCGGCTAACTGTCGGCTAACTGTGGACTCATTGTCGGCTAACTGTGGACTCATTGTCGGCTAACTGTTGGCTAACTGTGGACTCATTGTCAGCTAACTGTCGGCTAACTGTCGACTCATTGTCGTCGACTAACTGTCGGCTAACTGTCGACTCATTGTCGGCTAACTGTCGACTCATTGTCGGCTAACTGTCGGCTAACTGTCGACTCATTGTCGGCTAACTGTCGACTCATTGTCGGCTAACTGTCGACTCATTGTCGGCTAACTGTCGACTAACTGTCGACTAACTGTCGGCTAACTGTCGACTCATTGTTGGCTAACTGTCGGCTAACTGTCGAGTCATTGTCGGCTAACTGTCGGCTAACTGTCGACTCATTGTCGGCTAACTGTCGACTCATTGTTGGCTAACTGTCGACTAACTGTCGACTAACTGTCGACTCATTGTTGGCTAACTGTCGACTCATTGTTGGCTAACTGTCGACTCATTGTTGGCTAACTGTTGGCTAACTGTCGACTCATTGTTGGCTAACTGTCGACTCATTGTCGGCTAACTGTCGACTCATTGTCGGCTAACTGTCGGCTAACTGTCGGCAAAATGCTGGTTAAATGTCAGCTCATTGTTATCATGGCTGTCACGATAACAGCAGCAATAATCATGAGGTTTCTCGTGACATCACATGATGTCTTTGTTAAGACTGAAAAGCAAGAACATGAAAGTGTCTGAATGGATCTGGGTTTTATTCCAACACTGATATCAGCATGCCTCGTGCACTGATCCAATACCACATCATTTATTAGCCATGAATCAATGCAGTGTGTTTGTTTCCCAGGATGGTGAAGTCATGACCCGACCCAACCAATCCAAACCAACAAGTACTAGCCAATCAGAGACGATTATATTACAGCGATGAAGAAGAGTAAATTGACAGTCGTGTCACATTAGCATGAGGTAGCTAAATGTTAGCAATCGGACTGTCAGACTCGGTGATAAAACACAGTTCTGACGCTCGCAGGTGTCATCGAGTTAACCGTTAACTGGTGAGCATATTCAGAGCTGCAGTGTGACAGCCTTGAACTTTAGTTCAGCTGTATTTTAAAGTACTGCAGTGGTTCACTGTGATCACATGTTGACCTTTAACCTCTGTGAACCCGACCGTCCAGTCCAACAAGATGAGACGCCACGTTTGTCCAGTGAGAGTGACCTTTGACCTCACACACTTTGAACCTCATATGTTCACACTTATCTTGTTTGTTCTCACACTCTTCAATGAGCGACACAGATTCTGCTCTTCCTCCTTCAGACCATGAATAACTCTGTTAGTGTGTGTGCAGTGTGTGTTTCTGCTGCACACACACACACACAGGATGGAGGAAAACATGGCCGCCTGCTCGATGTCATCATGACTGTACGTTTCTGATTAATGTCAGTAGTGACGTCCGTTAACAGGTGATTAACTGTAAATGAACTGTCAGGTAACTGACGACCCTGAAGAGGAACGCTAACTCTCAGGTCACTCAGCTGTCGCCTAACTGTTACTGTAACTGTCGTCTAACTGTTACTGTAACTGTCGTCTGTTACTGTAACTGTCGTCTGTTACTGTGACTGTCGTCTGTTACTGTGACTGTCGTCTAACTGTTACTGTAACTGTCGTCTAACTGTTACTGTAACTGTCGTCTAACTGTTACTGTAACTGTCGTCTAACTAACTGTCGTCTGTTACTGTAACTGTCGTCTGTTACTGTGACTGTCGTCTAACTGTTACTGTAACTGTCGTCTGTTACTGTAACTGTCGTCTAACTGTTACTGTAACTGTCGTCTAACTGTTACTGTAACTGTCGTCTAACTGTTACTGTAACTGTCGTCTAACTAACTGTCGTCTGTTACTGTAACTGTCGTCTGACTGTTACTGTAACTGTCGTCTAACTGTTACTGTAACTGTCGTCTAACTGTTACTGTAACTGTCGTCTGTTATTGTAACTGTCGTCTGTTACTGTAACTGTCGTCTAACTGTAACTGTCGTCTAACTGTTACTGTAACTGTCGTCTG
>OX336900.1:1015000-1020000 GCA_946959425.1 Argyrosomus regius
AGCCTGAACTGTGTCAGACAGTGTGTGATGGGAAAGGTTGTTGATGCTGCTGGTTATGAATATTCTTTATAAGATGATCTAACGTACAGTTTGTGTGTGAAGCTTGAGGCCGTGCAGATGATCCAGACGTGATGTTTGGATCGTTCTGTTTGTCTCTCGCTCACATCACAAGTTACGCCTCGCTCTCTCTCTTTGAGATAAACACATCAGCTGTTTTTAATGTCGGAGCCAACAACCGCTTGTGATGCTGCGTTTAGCTCGGGTATGGTGGCCCTGGGCGGACAAAACACTGAAGAGCAGTCTGTGGTTAGCAGCATGTGTTCAGACTGCAGGGCGAGAGCAGACAGACAGGACAGTCTGCTTCAAATGATATTCATTTATTATGAAGAATATCTTTGATCATTTTATAATCAATAATTAACCTGTAGCTGTTTTCACAAATTAATGGATGATAATAAAATCTAACCTTTAGTTGCAGCATTGTTGCTGTTTATTTGTATTAAATATATTTATA
Source organism: Argyrosomus regius (assembly GCA_946959425.1). NCBI lineage: Eukaryota > Metazoa > Chordata > Actinopteri > Sciaenidae > Argyrosomus > Argyrosomus regius. The sequence continues at coordinate 1,015,515 of OX336900.1, forward strand.
GTTTACATTGAGCGTGGAGTTTTCCTGCTAACAGAGTCGCTTTATGTTCACACACTCACTCTGCTGCAGACCTCAAACAGGCCCGCCTTGTTTTTACTGCCTGAGGGCCCGTCTCACCTGTGTGTGTGTGTGTGTGTGTGTAACAGTGTGTTTGTAACTGTGTGTGTGTGTGTGTGTGTGTGTGTGTGTGTGTGTGTTGCACACAGACAGGATGTGTTGGGTGTGTCTTGCAGCTTGATTTGTCTGATTACCATCTGTCGTTTTCTATTGGACGAGCAGGACAGCTGATTGTTTTTATTCGGGCGCGGTGTGTGTGTGAGAGAGACAGTGCAAAGATAACACATTAACCACTGCTGACACACACACACGCACACGCACACACACACACACACACACACACACGCCTGAACTCACCCTGCAGTGTTTCAGCTGCTAATCACAGTTTGTGTCAGAGCTGCTTCTCTCTGGATTTTTCCACTGACTCAGCGCGTAAATCATTTTCTACAGAGACGACATGCCGAGTTCATCTCTGAGGCTGTGTGTATAATCTATAACATCTATAATATATAATCTATAATATATATAATATCTGATCAAACATGAAGCAGCAGACTGTCTAAAACCTGGACGTAGTCTCTGTGAAAGCTAAGCTAGCTTCATGCTAACTCTGTGTTTACCTGCATATACAGCGTGATGCTAACGTTAACTCGTGTGGTCCTCATCATGTCTCTGTCTCCTTCTTGTCTCCTTCCTGTCTCCTTCCTGTCCAGCTCGTCTCGCTCAGTGTCTCCATGGTGAAGTGGGCGGGGTCTGATGTCAGCCCCTCCTCTCCACGACCCTCCCGCCATGCCCACCATGGTTTCCAGGCTGCCCAAGTTCGGCTCGCGGCCCAAACCTGCCACACCTTCCAGCGTCACTCAGGCGACTCCGGCTGCCCCCACCAGCACCAGCACCACCTGCCTGACCAACGGGTTCTACCACCACCCGGGCCCGGCGGGCGTCAACGGGAGTTTAACGTCCTCCCCGACCTCCGCTAAGCAGAATGGATTCATCAGAGTTCCCGCTTCGTTTTCCATGAAATGGAGGAAAGAGAACGAGGTGGAGGACGGAGCTGACGGAGAGCTGAGGAGAGGGAAGGGTGGGAACGTCGGGCAGAACCGCCCCGGTCCAAATCAGTATTATTCCCAACGACAGCAGCCAGGTGACGGCAGGAAACCAGCCCCGCCTTCAGCAGGGAGGGGGCGTGGTTTTGGCCTTCCTGTGACATCATTACCGTCACCACAGTCGAGCCCCAGAGCACTTCCTGTCTCTAAGACTGGATCCCGACTCGGCCACGCCACCTTCGGGCTGACCAGTGGCACCAAGCCGACCCAGAACGGTCTCTGTGGATCCAAACCTCGGAGCGGAGCCAGCGGGGCTCTAAGGCAGCCTCAGACGGCTCGTTCTGCCGGCTCCAGGCCCGGTTCTGGTCCTGGTTCTCGATCCGGATCTCCTCTCCAGAACAAACAGCAGGCCGGCCGCTCTCACTCCAGCGACAGCCTCGGTTCTGCTCCGCCCATCCAGCTGACTGAGAGTGATCGTTTCCGGTCACGGAGCCTCACCCAGGTCCGCCGGCAGCCCTCCCCCACCCTCACCCCGTCCTCCACCTCCGCCTCCACCACCTCCCTCTCCCGCAACCCCGTGGTTACCCGCTCGTACCCCATCAACAGGGCGGCCGGGCGGGCGACTCCACCCAGAGCCAACGTAGGAGGCGGAGGGGTCAAAGGTCGCACCGGGTTCAGCATCCCGTCCCTGCTGCTCCCCTCCGCCTTAAAGAAGCCCCTCCTACCCAGCCTCAGCCCCGCCTCTAAGCCCAGCGGCATCAGCTATAAGCTGTCACGCCCGTCACTCAACAAGCAGCCCCGCCCCCTGCGAGTGACCCAAGCCAATCTGACGGAGGGCGACCAGGAGGTGAAGCAAGGACTGACGGCCCGGAGAGACTCAGTGGAGACGCCTTCGACCACCGAGAACAGCCCAGGTAAGAGACCTCAACGTCCCCATCTGTGATCTGTAATCTGTGATCTGTAATCTGTAATCTGTGATCTGTGATCTGTAATCTGTAATCTGTAATCTGTAATCTGTGATCTGTAATCTGTGATCTGTAATCTGTATTGAATGTTTCTTCTCTAATTGACTCATTGTCTTTCCTCTCCTCTCGATCAGAAAGTAGCCCAGAGGCTCCGGAGACGGAGGGGCTGACGGCAGAGCCGATATCCCAGGGAGATGTGTCGATTGTGGGGGAGACTCTGGAGGACATGTCCCTGTCCTCCAACTCGTCTCTGGACAGAAATGACATCAGTCAGGAGTACATGGACGACTTTGACAACCTCGGTAAGACGGACGGCCTGTGGCGTTTCACAGTGACATCACGTGACGTCATCAGATGATTGAAGGTGTTTGTGTGTGTAGGAAACGGAGGCGTCGGCATCCTGCTGCTCTCCTCTAAGAATGACGAGGACGACTCGGGGCTCGACCAATCCTGCGCCAGGTTCGATGACGACAAGGTGTCGGTCAACGGTGTCGGCAAGGCGTCAGGACTCTGTTTCCTGGACGACGGTGTGGACTGGACCAGCATGACACTCAGCGGTGAGTTTAATGTGATGACAGGTGAACAAACGTCTTCAAACACTCTAACCAAACTTTAAGAACGTCTGTTTGTCTGCAGGTGAACAAGAACATCGACTGACCCGACTGCCACATCCAAGAAGGTCCAGTCAGCCGGACTACCATGACCAGGTACCGTGACAAGGTTCATTTAACGAGCCGTGATGTAATGTTACAGCGTCATGATGCTTGACTCACAGTTTACAGGTGCAGCAGGTGTGGTTGACCCCACCCACAGTCAGTTAGAGCACAGTGACACTTAAACAGGGTGTAAAAACACAACCTTTGAATGACTCAGCACCATCAACAAGGTCACCAACAGCAGACATAGCAGCCAGCTAATATTACTGACTAGTCCAACAGCAGTCAGCCCAGCTCGGCGTCTGTCTTTCAGCCTTTTATTTCACCAAGCTCTCACCAACCACTAAAAGTCAGTCCCAGATTTACTCTTGTCCGGCGGCTTCTTGCTCGCTCACTCTCTCCTTTTCTCTTCTTAGCTTCCTCCGTCAACGTCCTCTTCACTCTCTTCTCCTCTGCCATTATGTCCATAGAAGCTGCTGACTGCTGGGCCTGAAAACTTCTTCTTCTTCTTCTTCTTCTTCTTCTTCTTCTTCTTCTTCTTCTTCTTCCTCCCTCGGTGCTCTGAGCTCACAGCCCGGCTAACAAACTGAGCTAACATGAGCTAACAGCAGTGAAATAGTTGGTGGTGTGTGACTTAGTGCCGTAAAGCGTTACGTACTTCTCCCGACCCGGAGCCCAAAGTTACATAGTGTGAGAACAGACGTACGAATGACAGAGACACCATTCACCTGATCACAGGTCAGTGCAGATCAACAGGCGTTAAGGTTTAGCTTAGTAAAGTTACATCGTGTTTATTTAAATTAAAATCATGAATAAGCAGCCACGTTGACTCCTTGTTTCCTTGTCTCCTTGTTTCCTGTTTCCTCTCTGTAAGCCTACAGCCTGCTGAGCGTCTCTGTCCTCTTCGTGTCTTCACAGGGCGGCTCGTCTCTGGACTTGTCCCCCTCGGACAGCTGTGGGTCGGGGGGAACCTACATGTGGGACGAGGAGGGCCTGGAGCCACTGGGGGGCGCCGCCACCACTGCATCCATCCACACCAACAGCAACACCACCCATCACATCGGGAGCTTCGACTCCGACCTCAACAGCATCGTAAGGCCTGAACATTCAGCCACTGGTTGTCTGTCTGAATGTTGAGTTGTTGAGTGTTGCTGATGTTTAGCATGTCACAGTTTAATATTCAGCAGCGCTCGCTCCGCCCTACGCCCTAGCCTCAGGACGTGAGGTCGGGTCAGGTCGGGTCGGGTCGGGTCGGGTCGGGTTGCGGTGTGTGAAAAGAACAAACTGAGCAGAAACAGGCTGAAACAGGCTGAACACTGAGTGTCAGTTTGCTGTCGGCACATTTTTGAACACAACATGAGAAGAAGTCCAGTTTGAATCCCGGTCCTGGTTCTGGTCGAGTTTAAAGCAGCAGATTCAAAACAAAGACAATCATTATTAATGATTATTGATTATATTAATATAGATCTGTAAAAAAGTGTTTCCTGACCGACCGTCGAGGTCTGACTGAAATGTGATGGCGCCCTCGTGTGTCTGCTGAGTGAATCACAGCACGAGGCGTTCACTGTCAGCATGCACAGATACTTTACACACTGATCATATGTGATTCATTAATTATGTACTGTAATAATGACATCTCACATCAGAAACATATGACACGTTTTCTATGAGTTCATAAAGAAAGCTGACGTTGTGGTCCACACTGTCATCGAGGAGGAGAGGAGGCGAGACGAGGACGAAGAATATTAATATTAATATCAGA